>CAKAEH010001673.1:0-38223 GCA_916381525.1 Cercopithifilaria johnstoni | reverse complement strand
TAGTAGTAGTAGTAGTAGTAGTAGTAGTAGTAGTAGTAGTAGTAGTAGTAGTAGTAATACTCTCCCCTCAACGGATTTTTCTTTCTTATACAAAATATCACTCACATTATGAAATATTGTATCCATTCATTTTCTTTCTCTCTTTTTCCGTCTTCCTCTTTTTCTCTCCTTTTTATCTTCCTCCTCTCTTTTTCTCTTTTTCTCATTTTTCATCTTTCTCTCTCTCCTTCCTCTCCTTGTCTCCTTTTCAAAAATTAAATTTTTTTAAAATGAATTTTAGTTCGTTAATGAAATGAACAAATTACCGAAATATTTCTCATAACAATTATTTGAGGATAGTGAAATGGATTTTTTTTTTTTGTTCTGTCACAAGCAAAATTCCCCCCGGGAAATTTCCCCGAAACATCAAGATTTCAAGATTTTTTTTCTTTTTCGCTTTTTGCTTTTGTATGATTTAATCTTTTTTGTTGACAGAATTAAATTAAACTTATCTCTTTTCCTCTTCTTCTTTCATTAAAATTTCAAGACTTTTTCTCTTTTTCCGTTTTCATTTTTCAGTTTCAGTTTTTTGCTTTTTTTCAAAAATTCGTTCAAAATTATGAAAAAGCAAAAAAAGAAACAAAATAAGGATCGATAGCATTATTATGCTGTCAATAGCCCCAATTTTCCTTTTTTTGACATACTAAATTTATTCTTTCTTTTAAATAACCAAACAATTTCCTTTCACATTCACTTTGAGCTTTTATTATTAGTATTATTATTTGTAATTATTATTATTATTATTATTATTATTATTTGTAATTATTATTATTATTATTATTATTATTATTATTATTTGTAATTATTATTATTATTATTATTATTATTATTATTATTATTATTACTATTATTATTGTTATTTATTATTGTTGTTGTTGTTGTTGTTATTGTTGTTGCAGTTCTTTTTCTTCATCGTTTTCTCTCTAGAAATTGCATTTAAATTGCCGTTACCTTTCTTTTTTGTCCAAAAAATAAGAGAGACAAAGCAAGTAATAATAGAAAGTCTTAGTCATTCCCAACAAATTTCAAATCAAAAATTCAATTTTGCAAATCCGAAAATTGATAGTTTGAAAGTTTCTAGTTTGAACATATAATATTCGACCTGTTATATCGTTTCCTTAGCGCTATCAATTGCTAAATTGCTAAATTGATTCCCATGAACATTTGCAATTGGAAATTTTCTTCCACAAGAAGAGACAAAATGGTATTTATTAGCTGAGATGTCTTTTAACCTTTAGCCTTTAACCTTTACTCTTTCCCTTAACCCTCCTTTCATAATTCAGTCATAACTCTTATCTTAGAAGATTAGCAATAATATATGCATTTGTTTGATAGATAGACAATATTGTGTGTATTGGATTGCTTCTCCGATAAACAAAATAATTGAAATGATATTTACATTTGTGTTTTTTCGATTCATTTATTCATTCAATTTATTTTTCCATTAAATTTTCATTCTATTATCACTATTATTATTGCAAAATTTTATTTTCACTTTCACTCTAAAAAGCCGAAAACTTTCTCTTAATTAATTAATTAATTACTATTTCTTCAAAAATTCAAATTTTTGAGTTGTCAAAATATCGTATGGTACTTTTTTACAGGAAAAAAAAATGATTGTTTTATTGTAAGCTTCGATAATCATTATTTACGATATGCAAAATTATGTGAATAAGGAGAGAAGAGAGAAATATCAATGATATGAAGAGGATAAGTGAAGTAAAATATATTTAAAAATCGGTGACAACAAATTCTTATATATTCAATTAAAATTAAGTAATTATGGTTTTTACCTGAGGACATGGAAAGACATTTTTAACTGATATGCTATCATCGATTAATTAAAAAAAATTGGGAATTCAGGTAGTGATAAAGTTGGCAACTATTAATGTCGACCATGGGAATGAAAGAATTAAAATTAAATAATATCGATGGAATGGTATCAGACTAATTAAACATTTTTCCCTTTTATCTTATTATTTCTTCATTATTTCATTCATTGTTGTTTTGCTCGTTGCATTAATTATCATAATATATCATTGATAATTTCTGAAATGAGATATGTCACCGAACTGTGCTATAGTTCTTTATTTATGGAATACACTGATAGTATATCCCACTGCAACTAATTATTGCAAGATGCACTGAGAACTCAACATTACTCAAATACTGATCGCAGTTATGTTCTTCGAGATATCAGCTAAGTTTAAATACTGATTAGAGTAATGTCAGCTAAGTTTAAATATT
The DNA here is from genome assembly GCA_916381525.1 of Cercopithifilaria johnstoni. Lineage (NCBI taxonomy): Eukaryota > Metazoa > Nematoda > Chromadorea > Rhabditida > Onchocercidae > Cercopithifilaria > Cercopithifilaria johnstoni. The sequence continues at coordinate 35,937 of CAKAEH010001673.1, read as the reverse complement.
GATTAGAGTAATGTCAACTAAGTTTAAATACTGATTAGAGTAATGTCAGCTAAGTTCAAATACTAATTAAAGTTATGTAAGGTATCAGTTGAATAATTTGCATTAAATTGTCTCACAGTAACCTTTTTCCTCTAAAAAATGAGCAATTATTGGTTTGTAATCTTTTCTAATGGCACATATATTGCACTCCATCTATCCTTCCGTCCACTCTGTCCATCTGTCCATCCGTCCATCAATTCATCAATTCGCCTATTACTGTTTGTTTCGAATTTCTTTGCTTTCAGTTTTTTCCTTCTTTTTACCTGATATCATATCATTATTCAAAGAAGAATTTTTCGAATTTTCCTTCAAGCAATTTATTTTTCTTTCAAACATGATTCGATAGGGAAATTTATTTTCATTATACGCTTACTTAAGAACGGACGTATTATCAATCATAATTCCGTAATTTCTTATATTACATAAATTGGTCAATTTATTCGACAGTAACACTTTATCATTTACCGATTTATATGTTTTATATGTTTACCGATTTATATGATTTATATGTTTGGGGCTTATTTCGAAATAAATGCAGTTACTTCCTTCTATATTCCTATATGTTAACTTATTATATATTAGAACTTAAATGTGAGGCTATATTTGTAATCAATTAATTTTTAAATTAGAGTTGCATGCATATTTGGTTTAAAAGAAGCGATAAGCGATGATTAATGTGAAACAATTGGTTAGAAATGAAGAAGAAGAATGATGTCACCTGGAATGTATTTCATTTCATTCAACATTTTTTTGCAACATTTGTTGTAATTTTTGCAATGGAAGAAATTAAAAGTAATTTAAAAAAAAAAAATCATAATTTATGCTTGATTTTTGAGAATTTTAGTGATTACTTTTTTTTTGGTAAATTAATTTATTTTTATAAAAAGAAAGGAAAGGTATGAAAAGTAATTTATATAAGAGAAATGTTGTCAGCCTTTTTCGAATTATTGAAATTCAATGATACATTTCTTGTTTTTCAAATGGGTAAAACGACAAGTTGTAATTTTTGATTAAATTTAAAAAAAAAAACGAAAGGCACACATATCGAAAGAATTTTGAATTATCCTTTACTTTATTACAAATTTTTAAAAAAATTTTTTTCAATTTTTTTCCATCAATTTGGTTGTCAATAATTAACTGAATGAATCATATAATTCAATTACAATGATTAATTCAATAAATTAATTATTGAGGAAGGGAAGAAAAAAAAATACAAGCCTAACAATTTATTCAACAAATTATTAAATCTAAATTGTAATATTTTTCAAATTAATTTATATAAATTAGTAAAACAATTGCAAATCTTTTGAGTATACCTCTCATTTTTGTTCATCGTATTTTAAGATGAAAAGAAATAATTTGAAAATATATTAACAACTAGTTAACTGACATAGGTAGATAATACGAAAAGAAGGGAAACTGAATCTAACACTGTTGTATGATAACAATTCAAAAATTAAAATTAACCGGAGAAATGATTCCGAAAATGAGAAATTCCTGTTCAACCGATATCTAACCAAACGTATGTTACAGCAATTGATAGTAAATTTATTACCGTGAGAACAAACTACAATGTTTCTCCTTGCCATATTCTAAAGGCCAACTAACTGTCTTTCTAAATGAATGTTTGAAGTTTTGCACAATAACGGTTTGAAAAAAGGAAAAAAGAAAAGAATTCAAAATAAAATAATTTTATTAATTAAGTTTTAATTAGTATTGAAGAATTTCAATCGTTTAATTAAGCATTTTCTCCATTGATTGCATTTATTATTCATTTTATTCAGTGTTATGTTTCAATGAATTTTCAATCAGAAGTTTAGCTATCAAAATCAATTTTCCTTGAAATCGTTTTTTAATTTTATCCAACATTTACATATTTCAAGTAATTTAGTTCTCAGAGATTTTACCGATTTAGAATTTAGCTCTCCGTTCTCATTAATAACATAATTGCCAGCTTATTTCTGTTCCCAATTCTTGTTCATTACAGCAAATACAATTGGAAAATTATTCATATTTGTTTTGTTATTACCTTAAATTTTCTTTAATACGGAACTACTAGATCGTTGTCATAGTTATGGAATATTATTCCGAACTTTAATCACAGCTATAAATCCGGCAAGTCTAATTTTTGCATACAAACGGTAATTGCTTGATTATAAGGTACACTCTCTAAAGCACCGGAATTTGATCTCTAATACAAATCCCAAAATTATTCAATTAATTTTAAAAAATTAAAATTTGACGAAAGAATGAATAAGTTGAATTTCTATGATTAAAATCTTCACGAAGAAAATTTCTACAAAAATATATTCATTGATTCTTCCAAGCTTTTTTCAAAACTTCACATTCGCTCAATTATTGTAAAGTTTTCAGTTAATGGAAATATTTCTTAAAATTTTCGAAGAATTTCCAAACTTTTTTCTTTTTTTCACATAAACAAAAATTGTAATGAAATTTTCGAAATTTTAAGAAAAATTTCGATTTATTTCATTTCTAACATTTCCAAAATTTCACTCTTACATATAATACTATTTTCTTTGTGAATTCAATTTTAATTTCAAATTTCACAAAAATTATTAAATTTCTTTTTTGATATATTTATAGGAAGGAAGGGGTCATTACCACGTAAGTATGGGAAAGGATTAAGAAAGAGAAATAATACTTTCCTTTACATCCGTCACATGTTTACATTTATAGAGTCATTCGATTCCTCCTCCTCTTCCTCCTCCTCCTCCTCCTCCTCCTCCTCCTTCTCTTTCATTTTCCTTCTCCTTTCATATTTCCATTCTATCATTCTCTGTTGTCCTCAATATTATTCACCCAATCTCTCCTCCTTTCAATTCTTAATTTTTTTGTGAAAATAGGTCATTAAGTATTGAAATATATATATTTAATATAAATCCTTCGTTTTTGAGGAAAATTTAATTTATATTATATTAATGATTTTATATTCCGTAATTTAAATTATAAAATAATTACTAATCGTTCAATAATTTCTGATTTTGTTCATTTCACTCATTTTATACAAATGATTGATAGATAATATATGAGAGTATGTATGATAATCGTATCAACCAACCAATCCAACGATGACAGACAGTTCAATTCGATCGTCGTCCTCACTTTCACCACCAATCCATCCATCCATCCATCCATCTATCCATCTGCCTACATTTATTTCTTTTGTCAGTGCTACTATTACCACCGCCCAGTGCTGCTGCTGCTGCTGCTGCGCTCGATTATTATTATTATTATTATTATTATTATTATTATTATTATTATTATTATTATTTGTTCGTAAGCGTTGCTTTCGTAAACAATTTCAATTTGATTTAAAATTATGGAAAATTTTCAAATTTTCCATAATTTTATAAAAAGGTTAAAGTTTGAGATATATAATTTTTGAAAATTTTACATTACGCAATCTCAATTTTATTAATCCAACAGATTGTTTGTTTTTTAATTTTTTTCTTTAAGACATAAGACAACTAATTAGATGGGATTAATTGATTGATTGTTTGTTTATTATTGCCAAAATAATTGGAGAATATTTTCTATTTCATCTTATCATTTTAGTTTTGCAAGCATTATCGCTTGATTATGTTATCAAAATAGAATTATCATCTTCCTTAATTAATCTCTCTTGTTTAAAATATCATTTACATCTTTTAAGGTATTTTCTTTAATGGTTAGAAACTTTAAGATGGTGTACCTATTTCAATAATATACACGAATCAAACATTACTGTTATTACTATTATCATCTAATTATTATCATTATTGCTAATAACGGTAGCCTTATTTTTTGAAATTTGTTGCTAATATTATTTGATTACTATTGCCTTAATTATTGGGTGACGATTAGGTAGAACATTTAAGAAATTTCAAGTAAGTTGTAAAGACATTGACCCTTATTTAATTAGTTAGCAAAATGAGCAATCGAAAGTTTAAACAATAAATAAATTTGAACGGAATGTTCTTTTGTTTATGTCTTTTGAGGTTTAGCAAAGGTTTATCGAATTTTTATTCATGAAATATAATAATGTGATGAAACTGATAATAATAAATGTTACGTGATTTTATTCTCAATTCTTTGTAAATTAAATTTTCAAAGCTTCAGTTTTCTTTTATTACCGGAAAGACACTTTCTGTTCGTGTGATTGTTACTTTTCAAATTCCATTAATATTTTACTGAAATCGTAACTGGAAACATTTTATTATTACTGATTTCGAAAAGATGAATCATTATTGATACCATTTTTAAATTCAAATAAGAAGACAGTTCAATCGATCATCATCCTCACTTGATTTTGCAGCTCAATTTGTCGATTTCATTTAATTTTGAAAATCGGTTTTTCTTTTTTCTTAGACTTTTGACATGCAAGTTTACTACTTAGGCATTAACTTTCAAATCTGAAATTCCTTTTTATTGTGTTTTTCATAAAATTCATTCAATTTGTTTTTAAACAAATAAAATTTGAGATGATAACAAATAAAGTAAAATGGCGTATTAATTAATCATTATTATCATTTAAAATGTTACATCCTATATCTTCTATTAAAAATGAAATTTATTAAATTCCTTATACGAAATTCAAGTCATTAATAATTTTAGTCTATGATGTGACAATCAATGACATAATGGTAATTCGAATGTAATCAAAGTTTTAATTTGCAAAACTATAACTTACAATTATGCAATCATCAACAGATATGTATATCAAATTGGATATGAAATGAAAAAAGAAATTTTAATCAATTATTTTTAAGTTCACTATTAATTTGTTGAATGATTGATATGATTGATACTTGAATTAATAAATATAATATAATGCCTTCTCTAAAGAATTCTTTCGTCAGCTCACAAAATAAATCATTTTCTATTTGTATTGATAAAATATAGGAAAAACATCTGTTTGCTTTATTTTCTTCGAAGAAATTTTATTGATTGTTTATTTTGTGTTAATAAAATTGTATTCATTAAAAGCATTTTAATTAGCCATAATTTTTTTTGTCAATTAAAATTGAACACGAATGGAGAATTAAAGGTAAACTAGATTGAATGGTAAAACGATTATTAGGCGATCATTTTACAATAAAAATTCGAAGATTATTCATTAAAAATCATTTTCCGGTTTTTGCAAAAATCGGATTATGGTCTTTTTCAGGAAGAAGAGATGTAGTGAGTAGAAGATCGGATAGAAAATCTTTCGATATAAATTATATCTCATAATCATTTTATACTTTCAAAACAAATCTTTTCTCGTAGGAAAGAAAAATGAAATTTATTCGATTTTTGATGTAAAAATAAATTTAAAATATATGAAATATGTAAATTAACTTAGTATTGTACTATTTGTTGTTTGGTAAAATTTCCAATGAAAAAATTTATAATTAATTTGATTATTTTATTCTTTATTATTCCTATAATTAATTGTATTATATGTTCAATTTCTCATTTAATTTTGCAGTTTTTTTTTTCCCATTATCATATTTTCTGATACAATTATTATTAACCAATCCATTCAATCGATAAAAGTAACGATACGATGATACGACGATACGATGATACGATGATACGATAATTATAAGAAGGAATGTTGAAATATTGCCGAATAAAGCGAAATATTTTAGACAAACAAAATTTGAGAAGCAAAAAAAAAATATCATATTGTTTACCAAAAAAAGAATGAAAAATGAAAAATTTATTTTTGCCTTAAATTTTATTTTTATTCCAATAATAATAATATTATAATTATATATGCATGGCCTTATAGGCCCTTTTCAATTGTTTACATTTAGTAATAGAATTATTGTTTGTTTGACAATTTTGAACTAAAAATGAAATTCTGTCGCCGATTAGGTTGTTTGATATTAATCAAAAAGAATTTCTAAGATTAGGAAAAAATCGTATTTGTTCTTCCATCGTACTTTCTTCCAACGATATATACATACATTTATCACAAAGAAATTACGAGAAAATTTAATTTAAACCTATTAAACGGCCTAGCTGCCAGCTGCTTTTATCTCTGATAAAAAATAAAATTCTTATTGGAAAATTGTAAATTTCAATTTAAAAAATAAAAAAAAACGAAATAGCAAGTCAAGCAAAGTTTTGAATTAAATTTCAACCACAAAGTTAAAAAGAAAAATTTGCAAAAACAATTGATAATTTTTAATTTAAAGAAAATAAATTAAAATGAAATGAGAAAGGAAAGATCTTTTTATAGTTATTTTATTTTAGCTCCTTTTATTAGAACTTTTATTTAAATTTTCCTTTGTTTTTGTTTAATTTCAATTTATTCCTTTTTTTCTTTCTCTGAAAAGTACATATAAAATCTTTCAAATAATTTTATATAAAAGAATTTATTTTAAATTATCTTAATTGTTTATTTATTCTTTCTTTCTTTCTTTCCCTTTTATCTTTCCATCGTTTATTTACCTTTTTACTTTCTTATTTAATTCATTTCAAATTCTCATTGCCAATATTATCCCATTGCGATGAATTACTTCTAACGAACTACTGTGAAAAAGAAATCAATCAATGATTTCGAGTTATTGGAAGCCGGTTTTCAATATATCATTATTACTTTCAACAAACTTTATAAGTAAGGTTATAATACATCAACTTATTAATATAAAAAGGAAAAGGAATGAATAATTTAGGATGCTATCATTTAATAAGCTTGTTAATTAGGCATTGAATAATTAGTGGTATTTAATGATATGGTGATAATTTTCTGGTTTGCTTACAATTTCTAAAACATCAAATCCTTATCATATAAGTTTTTTTTTTAAAGCATTTCGCTTTTCATCAAAAATTTTCGACTTATGCCCGATACTGTGGCGAAAGAATTTAGAATTTAGCGAAAAACAAAGTGACAGATGTTTAAAAATCAATCAATAATATCCATTTCCTAATATTACATATATTATTATTTTAAATTAAAAGTGGTGGATTTAATCTATCAAATAATAATCTTTTTTTTGTTGTTGTAATATCTTTGAACCGAACAACAACTGATATGATAAGATTGATTCGTCTGCATAAATTTATTTGTAACTTTTCACTTAACTTACAATGCATGCATACGCTCAGCAGATGAAATGCAATACTAAATTACTGAATGATCTAATTAATATAATTTGGAATTGGAATATTACTGTGTAATATTTTTCACTCATTAATTATACATTAGGCTATTTTCATTTTTTTTTTTGTTTACTAAATTATTTGAAAATTAGTTTATTTCTTATTTTCTATTGTTTGTTAATTTTAAATACTTAATTAGTTTGTTTAATTCATATATATTTCTCTCTTAAAAAAAATATATTTTTTCCATTCTTCATTTATCATTCGATTGGCTGAATGAATCATTGCTTCTTTTTGCAGAAATATTTCATTCTCTTTCATTTTTTTCAAACATTTCAAGTATCAGATCTATTCTTTTCCGTCACTGATTCATCGATACGAAACCATCTGCTTAATAAATAAATAAATAAATAAATAAATAAATAAATAAATAAATAAATTCTCACTATTTCCCTTTATTTTTTAACTCAGGAAAAAAAAAATGAAATTATTTATTTAATATTAATTTATCAATTGAAGATATTATCATCGGAACAAGTTTCCTGAAAGGAGCGAAATCTTTAAATTATTTTTCGCTAATTGATTAATAATACTTCAATAGTTAAAAACAAATGAAAGGTTTTTTTTCTTTTTTTTGATAGAAGAAGAGAAGTAATATTTTTTTTTAGTAAAAATTTTCAATGTGTAAATTATTGCAATTGCCAGCTTTTTAAATTATCCTGAAATTCTACATAGTGATTTAAGAGAAAATTTTACTGTTACCTTTATATGCATAATATATAAAAACTTATAAATTTATATGCAAACCTATCAAATTAAAATTTTATCATCGTATATATATACAGCTTATCAAATATTAAATTTATCATCATCTTCTTACATTTATCATTCTCAGCTTATTTTCTTCCCGATTCAAGTTTTCTTCTTATCAAATACGAAAAGGTTTCACAATGTTATACTTGCATTTCATAATTTTTTCAAGGGAAAAAAAAGAGAAGGTGACAGCCGTAGTGATCCATTTGCATTTGTTAATAATACTGATACCATTCCTGTAGTATCATGCCATTATTTCTTCTCTTTCACACTTTTCTCTTCGATGTTTCATGCGAATTTTATTTTTCTCTTTTTCTTTTTTTTTAAATTTGCATTATCCATTTCAATTTAAAATATACCTAATTTAACGATTAGTAAAGTTTGTTACTCTTCCTAAAGAATTAGAAAGTTATCTTTCTGCCCTGATATCATCTTAGAAGTAGTATTGGTTGTTAGAAAGATAACTTATCATGATGTTATCTACCTTATCATATCTGGTCTATCTAAAAAGGACGAAATAAGATTGAGATTATACAACTAATTGTAAACATAATATTTATGAACGAATTCTTTGTTACTAATAGTTATTCTTATCATAATGAAGTATTTTAGTATTCAAAACAATTCAGGTTTTCATGCTACTAATGACAGAACGGAGAAAGAGAAATTACGAAAATTTAAAATTGTTTTAAGTTGGTATAATAATTTTAGTCTATTCAGTATGTTATGATATCTATTTAAATGTATGTTACGTTAAGTTATACTAAAATGAAATTGTATATTTACCGAATATTTTATAATAATTTTAAAATATTCCCAAAACAAAGAATAAAATAATAAATCTTTCAGAAATTATAGAAACATTCAATTTTTCGAAATTTTGTATTTCTTTTCAACAAATTCGAAATATTTTTACAAAATATTTTACACTTTTTAAGAGAAATATGTGCCGAAATATTCCGTCGTTCTCTTTTAATTTTCCATTTAAAGTTAAATGTTTTTTTATATATTTCATAGTTTAATAATTTTATTCAAATTTTCATTCATTTTAATCATTTTATCGATTACCTCTGATTATACTTATTACCCATTTTATGGAAAATAAAAATAATCTTATCACTTAGTAAGATATTTGTTATCAGCTTAGACATCACTATTATTCATGTTCGTATGACTAATAGCAGAAGAAACTTTGAAGTTTCTCATACTCTTTCACTCTTAAAATTATCGCTAATTACAATATCAATTTGATATTTCAAATATTAAATAAAAATAGGAAAAGTAAAAAAAGATAAATAAATTACTTAAGTTTATCACTAATTATTGTTAAAAGGAAGTAAAAGTCTCATTTTGGCCAAGTAATATGCAACCTTATTGATAATAATTTAGGGGCCAATCATAAAGTAAGCATTTTTTTGTTTATGGGCGCAGATGGATGAAAGAGAGGCGAAAGGAGGAAAAGTTTTCAAGTCTTCGGAAATGAAATACACAGCTGTTGGTTGAAGTTTTTAGCTACATATGATTGGGGCAGCATTTTAGCTTCGTCCTTATTTCACGATAAAATCTGTTTTTCATCATTTTCTTTTCTCCCTTTCTTTCTCTCTCTCTCTCCCTTTCTCTATCCAGTGTTTCTCTTTTTGAGCTCGTCAACTATTGAAAAATTTGAAATTAAAGCAAAGTTATTAATATATGTCAAAAAAGTAAACTTGATAAGTATTTAAAAATCGTTGTTATAATCGTCGTTGTTATCATTATTATATTATTATCGCTATTATTCATGTTATAACTTGTTATTTATTATTTATTATTACTATTACTATTATTATTATTTATTATTATAATTTTATTATTATTTATTATTATTATTATTACTCTTCTTAATAAATAATTGGAAATATCATTACCCAAATTATAGTATAGATTGCGAATCACAGATCAATAAAGGCAATTATTCATTTGCATTTTATCTAATCTTCATTTCATAAATGTGTTATCTTGACCATCAACATCGTTATCAGCTCGAATTTCATTCCCTATTATTTAAGGTCAAAGTTTATAGTTATTTATACATGTATATGAGTTTGAAGTATTTGTATGTAATGTAATTTTCATCACTTTCTATAGATCTATCATTAGCCTAACTATTTACAATGTGTTACTGATGATAAAAACATTATCATATGTCGTCATTATGATGATTACAGCTATCAATGTTGACAAATATATTTGTCACTATTATTAATTGAAATTCTATTTAACATCCATTATTCTTACACTGCCATCAATTTCAACGCTATTTAACGATGCAGCATTAACAAATGAATGAAGCTTATTATTTTGTTGAATGATTGTGAATGAATGGGTGAAAATAACAATAATCTTTGTGTTACGAAATAGCCTTGGCTTTTTGGTTGACCTTCAACCTGATCATATTAAATGTGTTACAATCAGTACTAACAACGAATATTAATGAATTGACCTATTTATTGTTTTCTTCTACTCTTGCTTACTTAAATCTTTATGCTTTCTTTCTATACTTTAGAATATTTCCTTCATTTTCATTTTATGGCAAATTTACTTATCCAATTGATGTGTCAATTATCTGTCATACTGTAATGAGAACGGTGGCATCTAGCAGTTTGCTACACTAAAATAATAATTTCAACGACAAGTTTAATACTCGACTGATAAGTATTTTCATTTTCATAAATTGCATACAAAACGAGTTTACTCTTTAAATTTCAACTCACTAAATTTGTAATTTTGTAAGGAATATCTGAGTAATCTTAGCAAATTATAGTAAATTCTCTCACAATGATATAAGCATATTTATTAACATTTATTATTATTAATAATAATTATTATTATAACTGTTAATTATTATTAGTTATTGTTATTAATTATTATAATTAATTATTATTATTAATTATAAATATTAATAATAATAATTGTTATTATAATAATTAATGAAACCAAAAAACAAAATCGTTCTTTTTTCTTTTATTCCATAAGCGATAATTTCTTTTTCTTTTCATTTTATTTAATTTCATTTCATTTCATTCGTTTTGTTTATAAAAAGAAAACAATTCACTTAAAATATATCATATAGTTAAATTTCAAAGAAATTTCCTTTTCATTCCTTTCATCCTTTCTCTTATTTCTTTATTATCCATTCCTCTTCTCTTTTCTTCTTTCTCTCTCTCTCTTTCTTTCTCCCTTCCCTTACTTTTTTTAATCCCTCAATTCTTTTGATAAAATAATTAAAAAACCTTTCACAACTTATAATGCTAATTTATTTCTTTATCACCACCCTTTTGCAGTATATTTAATTTATTTACCTTTTTGTTATTACTATATTATAGTTGATGACGTAAATATGTGCTCTCCCTCTCTCTCTCTCTCTCTCTCTCTCTCTCTTTCTCTCTTTCCATATCATTAAAAAAAAGGAAAAATTGGAATTTGATTTTATAAAATTACATTAAACTTCGCTGTAAACATTTCCAATCATTTATGCTACAAATTTCAACACATATAAATAAATAAATAAATAAAATTTACGTATGTTAAAAAGAAGAAAAGCATTATGATTCCAAATTTATATAATTAAGCAAAAAATTATAGTATAAAATGGATTCGATCAATGATACTAAATAATTTTGCAGCAATTATATTACGCAAATAATTTCATAAATGTTTTTCATAAAAGATCTTTCCATCCTTCCATAAAAGATCGTTTTATTTCGTATATATTATATCCGTTTGAAAGGGTTATTTTGATGTGAAAGCAATGAATCGATTTATTATATCTCCCTTTATACCTACCTATCACTTATCATACTAACACTTATCTTTTCATCTCAATTGGTAAATTATGTAAGCTTTCTGCTTTCAGCATTTTGTATCAGCGTTACGTTACATGATACGTGATCTTCCTATTTCATGCATTTATTATTAATGAAAGACGTATTAACGACACATATAATTCTCATATGATCAATATAAATTCTATTCATTGCATTTCAGTGTATTGCTATGCAAGAAGCTTTCGATAAAATAATACGTAGTATTTGCGTGCTTGCGATGCGATACATGCATTAGCAAGTTCATTATCATTTATATTTTAATATCAGTAATACTGAGCATTTGTTATCAGATGAAAGTATCAGATTAAAGTTGCATACATTCCAATCCGAGTTAATTTTATATTTGAATTCCGTATAATTTTTGAAAATTTAAAATTTCTCCGTAATTTTCGATAACATAAAAAGGAAAAATAGATAATTCAAAAGAGAAAAGAAAGGAGAAATATGCATACGGAGAGAAAGAGAGAGAGGGAGAGAGAGAGGGAAAAAGAGAGAGTTAAAAGTAATATCTGAAGAAATAATCAGTAAATAAGTGAAGACAAAATATGAAAGAAATAAGTTAGTATTTACAAATAAATATTATCAAATCGTTTTGATATTCTCATTATCCATCCTTCTTTAATGACACCTTCCAATGATTATTTCTTTTGTTTTTGGTTGAAATATTTTATCTTTGCTTTGTAAGAAAAAGACACAATGATAAATGTGAAAAGAAAACGAATTTTTGTTTTAATTTTAATAAATTTACTTATTTCAAAAAATATATTAAACAATTAGAATTAATTAAACGAAAAGAAATTAAATGAAATTTTATGCTAAAAGTTTTGTTTTTTCTAATTAAAAAGAAATTTCAATTTTGAAAATTATAATTAAAATTAATCGATAATATATATAAATTCAATATAATTTAGAAATTATTTATTTATTTTTCTTTTTTTGCAATCAGAAATTGCCATTTCCCCAAAAAAAATATTTATATTATTTTATATTTTTTATTAGCAAAGCAATTGTTTTTCATTAATTATTCTCAAAGCATTCCCTTTTAACTATTCAATATTTATTATAATTTATATTTATGATTGATTACATTATTATCACATATTTATTATATAACGAATATAGAACAAACTTCAATTTCCCATTTATATCATTGTTAATGATAAAATTTCTCTTAATGTTTATTTGTGATATCAATGATAAAAATAGTATCTATTATTGATTATGAAAAATAAACGAACATTTAGGAAGAAATTTTGAAATGAAAAAAAAAAGATTTATAATTATTTCCTTTTTTGAAAATAAACTTTTTTTTAATAATCATAAATGGAAAAATTAATTATCTTTCCTTTTTCAGAAAAGACAATTAAGTAATAATACTTAATTGAATGCTCCAAAAATATGTATATGTACGAATATTTTTCAACAGCTCAATAACCAACGAATTGAAAATTAATTACAAATTGATTTTTTAGTACTTTAAGAATCGTACGATTAACGAAAATATTATTATCGTTGAAATATTCTTAATGTTATTCGTAATTAAAGTTTAAAACATAATTAATGTTTCAAATTAGTTTATTTTGATAGTGTAAAATATATTTGGGAAATTTTTAACAATTTTTTGTGATTCTCTTTACAATACCGAAGTTTTACTTTATTTATGATTTAACTTTATTACTCATTTAATTTTAATTCATACAAAATACCAAATTTAGTAATTCGAAATGATTGAAATTTAAATTTGAAGTTAATTCTGATCGATTCTGTCAATCATTTTTCAAATTTGTTTTCTTTTTCCTGAAAGCAAATCTACTATATGAATGAAATAGAGAAAACAATCGATCATACAATCAATCAATCATTATCATTGTAAACAATATAAACATTATGAAATTTTACCGATGATATCAGTAACGTTACTTAATACTTTTATTTTATTTCTTTTCCTTTCATTTATTCATTTATCATTCTGCACTATCTTCATATGATACCGTTAATTTTGTCATTCTTAAAAATGATAATTAACCAAAACTAATCAATAAAGTTATTATCCATACGAATATATTATTACTTATTGAATAATTTTTATCAATTTTACTATTTAAATAAATCATTTAGTAATTATATATTATTTTAATGGGAAAAATTTTTTTCCAATTCTTTTTCTCTTCCATTTTTTGTGAAATAATTGAAAAAGAATTTCATATATTTTTAATATTATATAGATTGAATTGTTTGATAATCATTTGGATTATTACAGCATAGGAAATCAATAGAAGATGTAATTCATCCTGACAGCTTTTCTGGTTAACCGTATTAGAATGATAAAATATTTTTTCTCCTTTTGAAGATTTCAGAACAAAATCTAAACGAACAACAAACTTACGTTCAATTATATATGCGTCATTCATTGTTAACCATATTTAATCATATTATTTGTTATTTAATAAATTATTAAAATACGAAAAATTTCGTGTTAATATTTAATAACAAAATAAGATGAATAAATAATAAATAATTACTAATCTGTCGATATTTCTCTTTTCATCTGACAAAAGTACGCTAACTTCTTTTTTAGTAATAGTGATAAAAGTCTGTTATCAGTTAAAAAAGAAACTATCGAAGTTGAACTCTTACCTATTCGTTTTCTTCTTTGTCATTTCTTTATTATGACAGATTTTCCAGTAATGTGACATATGCTATCTGATATTTTGATATCATTTAATAATGTTATATAAATATATGAGAAGATAATGTTACTCATTAATATATGAGAAGATAATGTTACTCATCTCATTGATGATAATAGCATAAAGGAACATGATAATGCAGTTGTTAGGATAGGGCGGATAGGGCGGATATCTGATTATCTGAGGAATTATGTGGAATACATCATTTTCTCCTATAATTATAATTAACTTTCGATGTATTGAAGTGCATAGGAAAAAATTTTTGTAAAATTTTTATTTCAAAAAGATAATCGTAAACAAAATATTTCACATTTTCAACACTAATTCATTCACATTTATTTTTTGCCCTTTCTTTTATTCAATTCAAATGATTAATTGCTAACAATTTTATACCTTTCTTATTACTCTTCTTGAACGGTTTTCGAAATCTTGAAATATGGAAATTTGAATTAAATCTTATTTAAATATGAAAGTGTCATATTATAATTTCCATTAAAAAAGAAATGAAATTAAAAGATTATTATTGTTGACAAATCATTGTTGGAGGAATATTACATAGTTAATAATTAACTATAAATGTTTTGATAGTTCAATTTTTTAATTTACGAATTTTCGCATACTTTTTAGGCGTTTTTCATAACTTAAAAATCTTGGATTTACTATTCCTTTTTTTCTTTTTCGCTTGAAAAGAGAGAAATGTGATAAGGATTTGAATAAGTTTTCTGCACTTTTCAACCTCAATTTATGCTGAAATTTATGAATAAATATTTTGGTGACCTTTGACCCCGCGAATTTTTCTACCATATTTTTGACGAACAACTTTTCCGTTTTGTCTTTCATTAGAGAAAGGATCGAAATAATCCATCGCATCCTAACCCTTCGGTAGTATATTATGCGTAGTAACAACGTATGATAATTATAGCAGAATAATAACCATTCTTCATTTGTCTTCCATCAACTTTATGCATAAATATTTAAGATACCAAAAAAGAAAACCTTTGTAAAATTGTGATAATTAACGAATGAATCGCATATTGCAATGTATCTATCATTTATAATTTGAGTGATGTAATAGATTAATTCAATTTTAATTACTGATAATCAAAATATCGTACAATCAATAATTATGCAAAATTTGATATGATTATTCAAAAATTATTTTCATCTTACGAAATTTAGGAATATATAATAGTAATAATAGATTGATATGATATAAAAGATTAATGATTTGTACAAGAAATATCAACAAGTTAACATTTTGAATAAGCAAAGAGTAAGAATAACAGTTGTAAAAAGAATTGTTAAATGAATTTGATTACAAAAAATTCAATAATGATTATTCATAACTTCATTACTATTCAATAATGATTATTCATATGTTTTGGTAAGTGGAAATACTGTTATTCTAAGAAAAGATTTAAATTGGAATTAATTAATTATGTTGTACAGGTACAACTCTATGTATATATAGAAGAGTAGGGAAGCGAAGAGGATTCTTTACCTGTGATGTTAAAAGAAAGCAAACTTAGAGAGAATGTCGCTTGTCTTCTTTCATTCTTATTTGACATCACATCCACTTCCTTTCCATCGTAATATTACCAGGAATCGATTAATATACCTATAACTTTATTAATTTATTTTAAAAAATTATTAGAAATATTTATTATTTTAAATTTCAACAAATTTCATATAATATTTTCTTCGGCCATTCTTTAATTGTCATTTTCATTCCTTAAAACTCTAAATACTATAAAATAAATTAATAAACTTTTCTATCAATTTTTTTAAGCAATCATATAGCAGAAATTTACTTACTTCATTTTTTAGCTTTACTTTTTTCATCGTTTTCATCAAATTTTAATATATTAAAAATGATATTTACATTTGATGCATTATTGAATGGATGCATTTATTGATTTATTAAATTTCATTGTATTAAAATCCAAAGCAATTTAATAAAATTATGTTTATAATTGATGAAAATTATCGAGAAGTATATTCTCTCTCTTTGGTTTTCCCTCTCTCTCTTTTCTCTCTCTTTCTCTCTCCCTCTCTCTCTCTTTGATCTCAAAATGTTCGAATCAGTTCGTTTTTAATTGGAAAAAAAAACAATTCAAGTATAGATTTGGAATTTAACATAAATTCAAATTTTCATTGAATCATTTGAAAGTTTGAAAGTATTATAACCAATCAATCAATCAATGAAAGGTCGCATGTATTAGTTAGGCTTAGTAAAATGATTAGAATCAATTCATTCGATGCCTCGAAATACAGACAAAGATAAATGTAATATTTTCCTTTTTACCCTACACTGCTGGCCACTGAACTGAGTCAATATTTTTTAGGATGAGCCTTTTTGAAAAGGCCATTCATTATTTCGATCACATTTTTGTTACCCTCTCTTCCCTCTCTCTCTCTCCCTTTTTTCTTTCTTCATCCCTCTTTCTCTCTCTCTCTTCCTTTCTCCCTTCTTCTACATATACATATATATATATATATATATGTGCTTCTTTTAGGTCATAAAATTGTTATTCTGGTTTTCAAATTAAATTTGAAATTAAAGATTTTTAAGTTTTATAATAATTATAATTTTGAATTTAAATTTTTGCAATATTCAAATTTGATTTTCGTTATAAATTTCATTCGTTTTCAAACGTATCATTTGAATAATCCTTGTCGTACCATTTCGAAACATTTTAATTTTTTACTGTTCTCTTTCAAAGTGAAAAAGAAAAGAAGAAAAGGAAAAGAAGTGTGTAGAAGTGAAAAGATGATAACAACAGCAACAACGCCAACATCAACAATGACAGCAGCTGTCGATGTCGGTCTTAATTTGGTTATTACCGAAGAGAGAAGTACCATGATGCAACGGAATCAACCGGAACTACACAATCAACAATTCGTGTTTGTTGATGAAAATGATAAGGACGAATTACGATTGAACAATGAACCGACTGTACCAGATTGGACCGAAGTTGTTCAGATATCTAATAAGGCAGTAGTTATTGATACTAATGGGTAAGTGTGTATAATTTTTTTTTACTGATAACCATTTTAATCATTTCATTCCGAACAGGATGAAGTGTTTTACCAAATTTAACAATATGTTTTAATTCTAGCTAAATATTTCAAAATTGACATTTACGCTTTTAGCGATAAGAATTATCGTCCATTAACACTTAGCATTTTCCTCTGATCTTTCAGTCTTTCCATTGACCATTTAGCTTCCTTAATCATTCAGTAATTCTTTTATCATTTATCACTTCAGTTACAATGGAATTTAATTCGGGTGGTAGGATTATTTTCATTTGAATTAACGTTCAATTTATTCATTTCTATAGTAATAATAATTAAAGAGAAAATG
The DNA here is from genome assembly GCA_916381525.1 of Cercopithifilaria johnstoni. Classification (NCBI taxonomy): domain Eukaryota; kingdom Metazoa; phylum Nematoda; class Chromadorea; order Rhabditida; family Onchocercidae; genus Cercopithifilaria; species Cercopithifilaria johnstoni. Next base: position 18,076 of record CAKAEH010001673.1, on the reverse strand, counting down.
TCATATTTGGAAATTTATTGGAGAATATTCCTGGTTTTTTCGATTAGAACTTCATGTATTTCATTTTTCGTGATATTTCATCCGGATTTTTCGTGATATTTTTATCCAGAATGCATTTTATATTTTGATTCTATTGTTAACAACGGTTTGAGATTAGTGCGATCGGTTGAAAATATTATTTGAGTGCAAAAAACTATCGTATCTTTCAGATATAACAAATCGGATGATGAAAGTTCGAAGAAATCTATGAAAGTAACAGAATCATCTGAAGCGCCCGCATTTGATTTTACAAAAATTGAAACTTTATTTTCGAATTCGACAATAACTTCCAATACTGATAAAACTGAATGTGTGGAAGCAAATGGAAAAGACGATAGTACTGATAAAGTTAAATTACCAAATGAAAAGGTTTGTTTTTGTTCTTTGATATTTTGGTTTTTTTTTTGCTTTCTTAACTTTTCAGCTGCAACTAATCTCAAATTAATTTAATTTAGTAAAATTCGAATCGTTCCATTTTAATTTCAGTAAATAATTACATAATTCCTTTGTTTCATTTCAATATTTCTTTTTCTAAATTTCTCAAATTTCACAAATGTTAGCCTTAAATGTTTAAATTTGAAAGTATTTCAATTGTGTTATTCATTTCCTTTTTTTTTTTTAAATATTTGCATATTCAATGAATAATTAAGTAAATTATATTATATTGTTTTCATTAAATAATATATTATTTAATTGATTGTAATTATTTCAATGAAACTTTTTTGTTCTTTCATTACATTTCCTTAATTCTTCTTAGGTTTTTTTGTTCCATTTTTTTCTAAAAAATTTTTACATCATAGATAGCTAAGAAAATAAAATTAAAATTAATTATTTACAAGCGAAGGTCTAAATTTTATCAGTGCTTATCAAAATCTTCCTTTGATAACGATATTTATACCTTTTGATATGATAATTTTCCTTGAAAAAACATACAGAAGAGGGTAAAGATCTTATTAACCCGCTATAGGAAATATTTCACCGATTCATTACAACACTCTCCGCAGATTTCTGTTAATTAATTAATCATGAAATATCGTATCGGTTAACATTTTGGATGTCCCAATGATGCTTGTTACCCGTTGACGGGAAAGTACTTTTTAGTATCAAAAATGCCTTACCTTCCCCCCAAATTCTTTTTACCGGGAAATATCTTACTGATTGATATCGAGATATTGATATCTAGATGAAGGTCGATTACAATTTGAAATCTCTTATGTCTTTTTTTCGTATGAAAATTATACGGATTTTTTAGTTCCTAAATGTAGTAAGCTTTACAGAGGATTATTTGATAATTATTATGACAATGTGATATTGATTATGTTATCAGTACTTTATCATAATGTTGATATCCTCGGTATGCAAATATCGGATTGTTATCAGTTTATTTTACTAGCAATATGACGAAGTTAATTGTTTATATTGACAGATGCAGAAATTCTATTGTAAATGTTAAAAATTAAACAAAAAAAAAAGGAAATTGTTCACTATTTTTTTTGTTTAAAAATAAATTTAGCAAAAATTTCATTTTCATTTTTCCTTTGCTATTGTTTTACAATAAAAATCATTTTATCCTTTCTGTGATAATTAATTTAAACAACAAAATATTATTTTCATCCATCGAAATAAGTTAGACATTTCAATGACTATACTTATAATTAATTCAATTCATATTTTAATCAAATTATTAAGAAAAAAAAAAGGAATAATATAATAACATAAAACAATGTGATAAATTAATTCATTTCCGATTTATTGTTTAAATAATTTAATGATTAATTAATCTTAAGTTTGTTTTGGTTCTTATACTCTTGAAAAGACAAAAAAAGTTGAAATATGTTTTCTTTATTAATTGATTTTTTTTTTTGAAAATACACGTATATAAAAGGTAGAAAAGAAAGGGTAGAAGAGATAATGAAAAAAGAATTAGTTAGGTAAGATAAGGTAAAGTAAAAATGAAGTGAGATGTAGTGAAGAAGGAGGACACGACCGATCCATCCATTCAAATTACATTGTTGATGTTTGGGATGAGTCAAAAGGATATAATCTTTGATCAATAATGAAAACACCGCGGTAAGAATTAGTGGTTTATGTTTTTCATTTTTGTTGCTTATTATTAAATCAATCGCTGCCATATATATATATATCAAAAGTTCTAAATACAAAATTTTTTTAAAATAGTTTATTGAGTTAAGGTTTATGATATTGTATATTTCATTTTTTGTTTCTTTAGAGAGAGAGAGAGAGAGAAAAAGAGAGAAAGATTTATTATACTTAGGATTGATATTTTTCTCTGAGTTACGAAATCATTCTCTCAATGTATCTTTTTGAATTAATCAATATTTAATGATAATTTTCTTACGGATTGATTAACTGTAATTTGATACGTAAAAATTTCTATGATAAGAGTGGGAAAATGAAGGTTCATCGTAGTATCCTATCTTAATGTCATCAAAATTAATCAGAAATGAAAAATGGCATTTTTTTTTTTCTAGAAGTTCTTCTATTTTTGCTGGCATTAATTCAGTATGAACGAACGTGACAGATTTCATTAGAAATTTTGTTTGCTCAATTTTTCAAATTTAACCAACGTAAAATAATTTTAACATTTTTGCTAGCCTAAGTTTTCTTCATTTTGACTCATTTTAAATCTATAATATATTCATAAATTTATTTTCGAAAATTTCTTTTTATTAGTAATTGCCACCCGTTCGTTCCTTATTATAATAATACAATATCCATTCATGATTATGATATATCATTATCATCTTATCATTTTTGATCATCACATATTATCGTTCATATTATTTTATTTTTGCTAAGATGGCCTTGTCGATAGGTTGAAAAAATTTTCTTGCCTTATAGACATCGATTTATTTCTTAATTCATGGAGCCATCATTACATTATTACTTTTGCTGTTTCGTGCGCTGTGAAGAAAGCCTCATATTTCCACTTTGGTAAACAAAACTAAACGGGACAGCAATAACAATTTAGCCAGCCTATTAGGCTAAAAGAATTATTACTCAGCAATCGATTTTGATCGATTCAGCTTGTTTTTATATGAGTTTGGTTATTGTTTTTTGTTTATTTGTCTTTCTCTTCCTAAATATTTCTTTCAATAAATTGTTATTTTAACTTTTTCGAAGAGATATAAATTTTAGAAATTTAAAAGAGAAAATTTTAAATTTTCCAAATAATTTCATATCCTACCTAATTCTAATTACATTTAATTAATTGTAGAGTTGGTATACTTTCCGATAGTTCTTCTCTTTGATTTATTAATATCATTAAATTACATTTTACTTATATCTGATTGAAATGCATATTCATTATGAATGAATTCGTACTCTGAAAGTGACTTTCAAATATTTCGATATTATAGAAATCAGATATTTTTATAAAAATTTCGAAGTGCAGAGATTATAGTATCATCAGCATCATTATTACCCTTTTGTTTATTGCTTTCTCTTCCCATTTCATTTACATTCTGAGTTTTATAAATGAAATTTGATTCAAAAGTTATTCACCTAAAAATAATTGCTTTTAATATTTGTTCGCCTCTGTTGTATGTGTTCTTTGTCCTCTTCAGAAATTTAACTGATTTCATTATCTGAGTTTTGTCAATTATTAATGATAATTACGTAACTGAAAGATGTATTGATAAGTACTTTAATGATTTGCCTAAAATGATTGCCAATAATTTATGATTTTACTCTATCACTTTTATATGAAATGTTATAAATTTCTTTCTCTGAGATTTTTAAGAAGTAATTATTTTTGTTGTGATAATGCAAATATTATTCTTTTGTTTTTGACTTTTGATTTTTTCAATTTGGTTTTTCCTCTCTCGCTCTTTTCATATAATTGATCAGTTTTTTCTTAGAATCTGCAAAATTTCATCCCCAATTTTCCAGCAAAAGAAAATCGCTTCATAGCAATTTTAATTTTCTTTGATAAATTAAATTCAATTGTTTCAAATAAACTGCCATACTTTCGTTTTGCAAAATTTAGATTAATGTGTTGAAAAGTTTGGAAATCGGAGATTTGGTATTTGGAAATATTGTGGCAACCGAAGTGAATAGTAAAGGTGGTAACAACAACAAAGGCAATCTACAACATCGAAATGTATTTGTTTTTCTTTTTTATTTTTCAGCTTTTGAAATTAATTAATTTGCATTATTTTTTATACAGAAAATTTCTAATTGCATATTATTGCAGTAAAGAATTTGTATTATTATCATTTCAGCTATTTATCATTTGTTACGTATTTTTCCTTTGTTTTGTTTTTATAATTATTTCTGCAAATGTTAGTTAATTTGATAGAATGTAAAATATGGCTTTTTTATTAATGATCAAATTTAACGGGTAGAAATTGATTTGTTCTGTTAATATAATAGAATTATTTGATAAATTACCATTGGTGATAATAATGATTTCGTGTTGTAGAAGGACGCACATTCATTGAATGGTACTATACGAAACAAAAAATCATCGCCATCATACGATGAAGAATTAACGAAATGTTTAAATCATAAAGAGGAAAAATCAAAAATTAAAGAGAAAGATATTCCCTCACGTGAACGTTCAACAAGTCCATCATTCAAACGATCACTTACGCCATCACTTGATCCGAAACTATTAAAACAGTTTGAAGAAGAAGATCGTCCGAAACGTGTACTGCGTTCGTCTACCGCTGCAGCAAGTATACCAAAGATTATTATTACTAATGGTGCTATTATTAAGGATAAGTCCACGAAAGTTATCAGTCACGGTTTTACGGTGAAAATGGCTACTACGAAATCAGCTAGCAGGAAATCAGTTCAGAAACAGTCAAAACGGAAAAAATCAGGAAAGTTTCCGACTAAATTTACTGCTGATGATACATTTTCGGTAGGAAATATTTTCTGTCCTACACAACTGAATGAGGGAACGAAGCGGAAAAGATTACAATCGAAGGATGGTAATGAAGAAACAAGATTATACAGCAAACGTTTAAAGGTTTTTTTTTACACGTACGTACGTATGTTAATTCTGTTTGCGTGTTCATATGTTCTATATAAGTTATAAGTAAAAGATTAGTTTCAAATATTATATAAAGTTATAAATTTTAGAAAGATTTTTCCTGAACTATGAAGATTTCAAGAAAAACATATCGTCTGATTTTATTTAAAATCAAATAAAATGAGAGGTAGCAAATATAATGAAATGACTGGAAAATGTTTAATAATTTTAACATCAAATATTCTTTGGAGAATGTTTATCGCTATTATTTCAGGCCGAAATAGATGGATTATTGGATAATGAATTGATGGTGACACTGAAAGGTCTGAGAAATACCTCAATACGGCCGCGTCATTGGTCAGGAACCAATAGTAGCCGAGCCAGTACTTCTAGTGGATCGAATGGATTTAGAGTTATAACAAAAATGGGGAAAAGACGTGGTTCATCACGAACTCGAAGGAATAATTGCAATTCGAATTGGAAACTAATAGGATCTCCTTATGAAAGTTCTGTTTACATCGATGTAAGCCAGAAATTTGTAGCAATTTTTGTTCAAAATTTCGATTTCAGTTTCAAAATATTGCTTCATATATATATATTACGGAATGAAATAGATAGATTTCATATTGAAAAACTTTTTGATAGGAAATTTTTTTCCGATTACCATTTCACATTTATTATTTGATTGTTAAAATTTCATTGTGATTTTACGTTTGAAAAGATTTTGTATAAAAATGTAATAATTGTTTTACAGTATTTCTTCCATGAAAAGCAATCGACCAGACGAATATGCTATCCACAAGCTGTGCATTCCAAAACCGGTGATCTCCTGAGACTTCGTGATTCGGTACTTGTAAATGCCATTGGTGGCGAACCAAATTTTGCATTCATTTGTCGCCTGTTCAATGATCAAGAAACAGGCAAAAAATATTTTGAAAATTTTAAGAATCAAATTCATCGGCATGAATTAAGTTGAATAAAACTAAACTGAGGGTTTAGTTTAAATTTAATTTGCTGTATAAGAATATCATTGAATACTTATAAGAATATCATTGAAAATCTCGCAAATAATGATCATGTTTTTTTATTATTGTATTTAATGAATTCGTGAAGTTCCATTCGTGTAATCTAATTTCGTTTAGAGAAGAAGGAAAATTCAATTTCAGGAACGCCTTTGGCATCAGTACTGTGGTATTACACCCCAACGCAAGTTAGAAGTTCATTAGTACCACCGGTATTTGAGCGTGAATTGCTTGCTTCAAAACATATGGATGTTATAGCGCTTGATGCAGTGGATGAAATCATATGGGTACTAACATATAATGAATATGGCCGGTAATTTTTACGTATACACTCAACACGTGAACATTCATATCTATGCTAAGTTCCAATTTTTCATATCTGTTTCGCTGCATACAGATCAGATCAAATTTTCTTCTGAAACTGTAATAATTCCATTTTCCTAATCCTATTGACTCTATCTCTCTCTCTCTCTCTCTCTATGTTTGTGATTATTGATTTTTCAGTATAGCTATTAGTTTAATAAGCTTTTTAATTTCTTTTTTAAATTTAGATTTATGGCCGAAACAAGAAATGATGCATATCCATTGGCGCAACGTGTAAGTGAAGAAGACTTACTATGGAAGAAAGGTGAAGATGATTATCCACGGCGGATGTATCTCCCACGTGATGATACACCAGTTGAACTGGTAAGTTGATCTATAATTCAATTTCACCTTAATTTCAATTTTCGATTCCAATAAATTCTATTTGTTAACATAGTTCATTTAAAATAAAAGGAGGTAATTTTATTCAGTTGTGATTTCCGTATTAGAGTTTTCCTTTCTTCCTTGTTTTACTTTCAGATTATATAAACTCTTTCTTTACTAAATTCAGGTATACTTCTGCCGTCGTATTTATGATTGCAAACAGCAAAAAGTTGAAACGAAGAAATTAAGGGGAAAAAGAAATCAAATGAAACGTTCTCGTCGTCATTCGTGGAATCGAACAAAAAAACATCGTTGAATTGATTGCCGTATCTTTCCAGCGATTGTAAGACGTTGTTGATTGTCTTTGATTTGCCCTTCTTCTTCTTCTTTTGATCTAATTTTATTCTTTAATTTTAATTGAAACTTTTTTAATTCTCTATTTTTTCCTCACTTTCTTTCTTTCCCCCTCTCTCTCTCTCTCTCTCTCTCTTTGAATGCATCATTTTAAGTTTCATAGAGCTCTTTTGCATCAGTTTATTTTTTGTTATTTTCCTTTTAGCTAATGATGGATTTTTTATTTCACAGCGAATAACAACGTATATTTTAGGATATTCCAGAAATTTCATCCCATTGTAATATATGACTTTATCCAGAACTTTTATCCCGTTATTCCGGGTTGTAATATATTTATTCTCGAATTTTTACGAGGTTATTTGCGTATCTAAGCAATTAATTATATATTATTTTTTAACATATAAAAACATATAAAAGCAAAATAAAAATTGGCATAAATTTTGGGAAAAAAGCATTTTCATTCATTCATTTATATGAAATTTTCTTACTCTTTACTATTCTGTTAGTATCATAATGAAAATTGTTGAAATCGTACGATTTTCTCGGAATGAAATCACAGGTAAAACGTGTAAATGTTAAAAATATATGCATGTATCTTTTTGATAAAATTGTGAAATATATTATTAGGAGAAAGATACGATAATAGGGGTTGGCAATAATATTGTGGGAGATTTAAAATGAAATAATTTTTTTAGATTTAATGAAGAAAAGAGGAAAATTATAGGTTAGTTTTTGGCCATTAACTAAATATATAAATATAGTGAAGACAACAAACACATAATTTACTATATTATACATATAATTTACGCATAATTGATGTTGAAATATTAAATTCACAAAAATTTTAATTTTATAATTTATTATTCTATTGAAAGGAAAGATTTCCGAAACACATTAGAAAGAATTATGTTACCGTGGCATATTTTGGCCAATTATTAATTTCTATACTTTTATTATGCATGTATATTTTTATTTTGCAATCTTTATACGTGTTCACTTTTTACGAAATTTTTATTTTGTTCACTATCATTATATTATTATGATCATGATATCATAATCATAATCATATTATGATTATGATTGTTAATTATCTTTGACCGGGTTTAAATCATCCTTTTTTTTTTTTTTACTCATCATATTTACATCGTCTCGTTTGTTTCACTTCTCTTCGTTTTGTTATCAAAATAATTTTCAAAATATTATCTAATTTAATTAAAGTCAGGTATTTGTATCATATATATATATACATATGTATTATTCTGTACCATGCATACTGGGGAAAATGATCATTTGTTACTTTTTTTCCTTCTTTTATTTCAATCTTTTATATCTTTTCTGATATGGTACTGATTTCTAATCTTTTGTTTACATATCAACAAATACATAGGTTTGAATGAAATGGGTAACAGCTGGATGGACGACGAGCCACAATGGACCATTTAGCACTTTTCTTTTTAATTTCCAAAAAATTAATATTCTATCATATTCGTTCGATATTATTATCAGGAAGTAATGAATATGCTGTAATTATTTACATATGAAATTGCTACAATTTAGGTTCCATACATTGTTGATAATCGTAGAAAATTGAACCATTTCTGCCTTTTCTTAATAAATTAATTGCGTTTGATCCATTTACGATGAGCATATTTCTGTTACAACAAATTAAATTACCAATAAATCTGTTTGAAATTATGCAGTTGTCTTTTTTTTTTCAAAAGATAATTTTTGAAATTTCATTATGCTGTTTAAATTTCATGCTATTATTTGATTTATTCAACGATTGTGGAGGGATATGAAGGAGAACGAAAGATTGTAAACAAACACTTTTATTATTCATAAAATTTATAAGTTAAAAGTTTTGCAAACTCTCAACCGTATTTTACAATTCGTCCTACCACTAGTTTAAGCAATAAGTAATAATGATAATGTTTTCTTTTAACACTAAAATATTCAATTTCAATGCATTATGATAAATGAAAAGTATCAATCAATAATTTATCCCTTCAACAATGGGTAATTAAATTTCAACAAGAAGGTTGATATGATCCAGTGACACATTCATTCATTTCGGATTTTGCAGAAATCTATTCAATAAGAAAAGGACACAGGATAGAGAGAGAGAGAGAGAGAGAGGGGATAGAAGGGGTTCACATCAATACTAATACGATATTTTATAGGGGACACAGTTTCTCTCTTCACTCTTTCGCAACAGCATTTTTTTCTAAATTTCCATATACCCCCGGAAAATGCTGTAATCTTTGTACTCTCTAAAGAAATGAACTATTTCGTGCTTGTCCATTCACTTATTTTCGCTCTCGTTATCTCGGGAATTGTTAATGAGAATGAATTATTCGTTTTTAGAAAGGATAACAAACGACGACGAATCGATTGGCCAAAAAAGTGACTAAGAAGAGTGATAGGGGTCACAATTTTCTGTATTGCATTTCTTCTTTCTACAATTTTTTGTAGATAAAAGAAAGATATAAAGTTTTCCGGTTACTAATACACGGGAAGTTTCCTGATTGACGGATAGATTAAATGCAAGTTTCCTGATGATAATATTATTACTATTATTATTATACATGAGATATGTTTTGCATCAACGAATTCAAATAATTATTAAAAGTCTTAATTACAAACTTTAATTAATTGCAATTTGAAATATGTTTGCCATCGAACATTTTGGTATTTGTTGAAACAATTTTTAAGCAAATATTAACAAAATTTCTCATTTGGCTGTATGCATTATCAAACGAATATTTACCTCAATGTTTAAATCTCCACGTACATTAATTAACATTAAATATTAATTAACATCAAACAATGAATAAGAATTTACATTTCATTTCCAATCAAATAAAATTTTGCTAAGAAATTATTCTGTCTTCTATGAGAAGTTCAGTTTTTAATTTTAGAAAGAATTTGCACTTTGATTGAGATTGAAATGTTGCACTAAAATTTAAATTAAAATAATATTTTCATCAAACTTCAATCAGAATATTACCAGCGGTTTTCATGCAAACAATAATAATAATAATAATAATAAAAGAATGAAAAGAAACGTTTCAAACAAATTCGTTGCCATTAAAGCGATTGAATGAAAATATAAATTAATCGATTCTATGAAAAATCTTTTGAAAGATATCTTTTTTTATAGCAAACAACAATTTTATGAATAATACAGTAATTAATCAAACAAAAAAGAAAGAATTAATGAATGAATGAATGATATGATCGAAAGTGTTGAAAATATATATTTTCAACACTTTTTGGATTTCATTAATACACTGTATCAGAATGTAAATACAACATTATGTGATTGTCATATTCAATTTCTTAAATATTTATGTTTCTATTAAACCCATTTAACATTCTGTCCTATTCTATAGGTTCATAACGAATAAATGGAAAGGACAAAACGGTTTAGGCAGTTCAACTTACAAAATTATTTTACTAAATATTATTTTAAAAATAAGAAATGAAGAAAGAAGGAATGTTAATTATCATTTCCTAAACATATCATCATGCTAAATGAAGGAAAATAATATAAATTTAATGATATTATCAATTTTACTTATCATTAAGTAATTAGGATAAGTGATAAATTTGCCAATATTGGCAATTCACTTATTATCGAACAATTACGATGGTAGAAAGTTTGTTTAGTGGCACTAGTAGTTTCATTATTCACTAAACAATAATCTAATTTTCCTTAATTGAGCATGATAATATTGTTTAAAATGAAAGAATGAAATTTCGAATTTCATAACATTTGACCGACAATTGTAATTATCGGAAATTCATAAGCTATCACAATTTTTGATGTTATGTTTTCTTCTTTTTTAGCAATCAGTTACATGATGATATCTAATCCTGTTTCAATATTTTTTTTTTTTCAATAATGTTTCATTTACAAGTACCGAATCACGAAGTCTCAGGAGATCACCGGTTTTGGAATGCACAGCTTGTGGATAGCATATTCGTCTGGTCACACACAAAATATAAACAATTAATACTTAGACGAAATTAAGATCTGAGTGGGTATAATGCAATACAATTTATTAATTATTTGATCGGATCCAAATTTATGGAATATATTCCGTTCCAACAATCTATTAAAAGTTGAAGTCGAAATGTCTTATTATTAGAAATTAGTGAATTTATGCGTTGATCGTAGTATCAGAATAATCGATAAGAATTATCTTTCATCATTATGATTTGTTTTTCTTTAAACTGGAATTGCATATTTAAAATTAAGACACGAAAATTATAAGTTAAGTAAAAAAAGAAGGCTGTATTAATCAAATTTCAAATTAGTCATTTCATTGACATTTTTGGAAAATGTCAATGAAATTTCAAAATTAGAAATCTTAAAAAACGGAGAAAGAGAAAGAGAATTAATTGTTGTTGCCATCCGTTACTGTCACCATTTCCAGCACTTTTCACATTAAATTTGTTTTCGAAATATTTATTTCAATTTTTTGCATATAATAAAGTTTACGTACGTGAAATTGATAATCATCATATTTTCTTGTTTTAAATTTGATCTGAATTTAATCATTCATTTCTATGGAAAAAAAACATTATATATAATATAACTGAAAATTAATTAATACTGTTATAAATTCTTATATACATTATAATTTGATATGTTACTGATCTTTTGAAGCTGCAAAAACTTGATCAGCGAAAATTTAAGATGATTTTGCAAATAACTAAAATCGGTAATAAACGAAAAAGATTTGAATTGTAGGCCTAAAAATTAAATATAAATAAATAGGCTTAAAGTTGTTCATCTGGAATAGAAACAATAAGTAAGATAATACAGAAAAGATAATAGATTGAAAAGAATGAAGTTTCAAAACTTGTTGTCATTAAAATTAATCACATTTGACTCCACCATTACTTTTTAAAAACTAATTCATAATTTCATTATTTTTGCTTAATCATTAAGAAAAATATACTTGAAGATAAATAGCAGCAATTGATAGCATTCAGAATTATGATGTGATACTGATAATTTTCTTATCGATTTGATATTCAGGGAAAAACAAATGCAAAAAAAAACGATTTAAATTGTACGGTAACTTTTATTGATGGAAAAGAGTTTTTGTTATGGTAAGACATTTATGATGTAAGTAAATTTGAGTTTAAAAAGTTTTTTTCAGAAGTTTATTTATGGTAGAATAGCGGTGATTCCTTGATCACTTGATTTGACAGTTATTAAGCAATACTGAAAAGCGTTCCATGGGATTAGAAACATTGCTTGCAATTCGTCCGTCATTAACTGATCCTCTTGTTCCGGTTTCCTGACAACATTAAGCAATACATTTTGTTACAATACTGTTATTTTTCCATTTTCCGTAAAATTTTCAATATTTCACCTCAATCTTCCGGTATCAGTGAATGGTTGAATGATATCATATAGCCTTCGTAGTATAGTGCTCAGTACTCTACGTAGTGTCCATGGACTCGGGTTCGATTCCTGTCTTAGGTAGCGACAAATAAACGAATAGAGATATAGCGGTCAGCATAAGATGACATCATGCTTTAATGCAAAAGTCGAATGAAATTGCTACATTAAAAAGCAGTAGGTAGTATCATTGCTATTACGTATTCTTAAAATTCTTTTTCCACGATGAATAAACTTCTGCAAAGAACTATTCAAACTCAAATTCACTTGCATCACAAATGTCTTAACATAACAAAAAGCTCTTTTTCGTCAATAAAAGTTACCGTACAATTTCAAAATATTCTTAAATGCTAATACATCCTTACAGAAATGAGCATATCTGAAGTAAATAATGCTGAAATGTGAGCATATTATGTTGCAAGAATTGACACTAAGGTCAGATTCAATTGACCTCATATATTGTTATATTAAGGATGACCTATACAGATATGACATTAAGAGGGACAAATATAAGTGACGAAAATGCTTTATTCACCAATCATTTCAATTTACAGTTTCACTTATACTCCTCAATGCATTCCGGATATTGGTATTGGCTAAGGATTAAAATTTTGTAAAAACAACATAAACAACGGCGATGAATGAAATTCATAAATTAAAAAACAGCGTGAATGTATGTTATATATTGAAAAGATTAAATAGTGATGTTAAACTTTTGTAAAATCATCAAAAATGAAATACTGCTAAGTAATTATCATAAGGAGAAAAGAGTAGTAGTGGCGTTAGTTTCGATCTTCCGCTTCGACGGATATGTTTGATCGTTGTCTCTCTCTCTCTCTTCTATCACAGTCCTTTTTTTTTAGAATAAATTACGAAGTGCTAATAATATCGACAAGGAATGGATAAATTCAACATTCCGTTTAAAATGCATCAAAAAAAACTTTCGTCATTAAATGGAAATATTTTCGCTATGCTTATTGTTTAAGCCAACTTTATATGTCTAATTGAGAAAATTTATGCTTACCTTTGCATGAAAAACAGGTAAATGAAAAGGAAGTTGTTGTATCAAATTGCACAATTTACTCGTTAAAAATTGAATGACTTATTTCATGAACGATGAATTAATTCAAAGAAATATAATATGTAAATTATTGTTATTTTCAAATGAGAAATAAAATGATAAAGCATTGATAAGAATGTTAGTTCATTAATTTGAATAAACCTCGAGGAGTTTTTGGACATACATTGTGACATTTCAAAAAGATGCATAAACGAATCACATGTAGCGTATCCAATGCTTCTTGTTCACCATTTTCACCGGGTTTATGCCCGAGATTGTTTGTTGCTGCCTAAATAATTTCGATAAAATTTCGTTTTTGTTTTTGAAAAAATTTTTTTTTTCATATTTGTAAATTTAATAATTTATCTTTCCTTCTAACACTATGATAACACTTCGCTTTATCAAAATATATGAAAAGATTTAGATATCATATCATTACTATCAATTATTTTTTTAATTTATACTAAAATTAATCATTTGTAATATTTTATAAATGATAAAACTAACATTTGCAACATCATACCAACATGCTATTTTGCAACATTGACAAACAGTTTTCCCATTCTGTTCTACAGAACAACCGCTTGTTGTTGCATCGAATCCTAATTCTAAAAATTTAACCTATTTTAAATTAGTTTTAAAATTAAAATTAATTTAAAAATTAAGTGTGACTAATTAATGTGACACTATTGCGCTTAATTTGTGCTATTAATTTTACTGCACCTATTTATATATATATACTTCTCAAAAAAATAAAAAAATAAAATAACTTTGAAATTTTTGTTCAAAAATTTGCGATTCTATCAATTTCATTTGTTTAAATATAATGCATTCTTAGTAAGCGCAATATTTAAATTATTTTTGATCGCATATTATGGGATTAAAACAAAAGGCTCTTTACCTGTGAAGGCAAATAAGTTGGTGATCAGAACTGCTGCTATTAATATCAGTAGGAAATGTGGTTGCATTATTTTGCTTCACTACTAAAATGCTTATAAATTGCAAAATTTAAAAATTTTCGTGATATTATTTTTGAACAAATTCAAATTCAAAACTTTAAGAAACGAGGATAAAAAATTCTTATAAGAAAAAACGTTATCCTACTTATGATATAAACATGGGAAACAATGACATATTTAAAATTAGATGATTGAATTGTAATTAGAATTAACGTTGGAATTAAAACTAGACTTAAATGAATTATCAATGACTAAAAAAACTTTTTCTCTTGAAAGAAAAGAAAATTCTAAGAACAGCTTGGTAAGTATTTTAAAGCAATGATACTGATTCTTAGTATCTGCGAATTACTTTATTAGGTGTCTTTTTGTTGAAAGGAATTAATTAATTAACCTGTGGGAAAATCATTTCAGAATTCCGAAAATGATTATTTGTGCATTCATGCTAACTCACAATGGAAATTTGTGTTTATCGAACCGAAACGAAATAATTAGAATATGTAAATGAATCAATTGTATAATATATAAATGGATTAAAAAAGAAAAATTAGCCTTTTTCTCTATCATAATGCAAAATAAATTGTGTGAAATGTTTCAGTTAGTTAAATAACTTTAAAAAAAGGAAACGAAAAGAAGAATTTCACGGATTCGATGATTTCATGAAAAATTTAGGATGGAATCGATCATGAAATGCTATGTATAAATTTTATTAAATTATATACCTTCATGCTATGACATTTATTCAATTCGTCATTTACTGAAATGAAATGTTACATCACTTAAGTTATTGCTTCAAACGTGTCATCATCATTTGACAACAAAATATACAATTTTTTTTTCTTTAAAAATCGATCGGTAAGCTGCTAGAAAAAGTTTGCTTATGATATTTGAAATTGAAAAGCTAATCGATAATTTATTTTGAATTCTTTTATTTATTTATTTGTTTATTTTTTTTTATATCATTGTTTATTCAGTATTACTAATTGTCAAATGAAAGAATCCATTTTAAACGTGAAGAAAATAGCGAATCAAAATTGTAAAAAATTTTTTCAAAGTTGAAAATTCTTTTAATGATTTTTCATATTTTATAAATTTTATGAAAAACACAATGAGAAAAGAATCAATACTTTCGCATGCAAATTATTAAATATTTTACTTTTCGATTGTTAGCTATAATTTGTAAATTGAATTGTTGGAAGCAAAATATTCCAAAATTAATAATAAAATATGAACAACTAATTTAGCTTTCTATGCTTTTCTTTCTTTCGAAAATTCACATAATAATAAACTAATTATAAAGTATTTCAAAAATGAATGCTAAATAATTTAGAAATAAACAAACAAGGGACTGTAAATATATTAAGAGAAGAATAATAATATTCGCTGCTATTACCGTATCTAAACAATATCAAAAATAATAGCAAGGAAATTTGACTTTGATATAGAATCCATATTATCTAACTCATAGAATCAATCAAATAGAAACTATTATTTATGGATCGTATTCAAATGTAAAGGAGTTGGATGGAGTAGAAAGGATAGAAAGCAGTGAATCTTATTGACTTTCCTGAAAATAATTTATTAGGATTTTCTTTATTAAGTATATTTACTGAATGAAATCCTCTTTTTGTTCGGTTGGAATAGCTGTGCCATACTTGCCTAAAAATTCTGACAACCCATCTTGCAGTACATTAGTTCAATATCATATTCATTTGGTGTAATGAAATGGTTGATGTGAGCTAACAAAGGAAAACAATAATGACTTTTATCAAGGATATATTTATCAATAATAAAACGAATGTTAATGAAATTAAATTGTAGCAATTATACAGAGCCAAAAATATAACATAATATTTACAATATCTTTGCAATGGTTCTATGCAATAGTAAAAAAAAATTTGAGACTTAAACAATCCTTGAAAACTTGAAAACAAAACACAATTTATAAATACAATTTCCTAATTTTATTTTCATCTTTTCGAATACATTTCTGCTTGTTTCTCCCGTGAGCACTTTATATATATCCTCAAATTATGTTACGCTTTTACAGGCGTTGAATTTCCAATCTGCAAATTACTAATAGGAAATGTGTAAAAACCATAATGAATTGTGAAATGTGGCGTAAAAATTGTGGATAACATCATTTCCCGTCATCAAATGTCACCACAAAAATAAAAAAATGTAATTACAAAGCTTTTGAAATCTGCAAGGATGACATGGCAAGGAACATCTAATGAAAATCGTTGTTGAAAATTCAAGCGGATTAAAAATCTGATTTACTTGCTTTTCGGAAATCTTTTGTGTTTTTTTGCGATATCAGATTAATGTTCTGCGATTCCTTCCCATGTGTAAACCTATTAATAATATTACTGAAACCGCAAAAGTGATAAATCTTCAATGATAAAAGAAAGAATATGCTAGCTGTTGATATATTTCGGAATTTTAGTGAAATCTATTGAAATTGAAATTGAAAATGTTTTAAACTTATGCATACCAATTATATTTAATTAACCGAAATTGAGAGGCTACGCCTTTTCCAGAATGACTCAATGAATATGTCTTGAACGAGTTGAACATAAATTGTAATTTGAATTCGATATTACGCTCACTGCTTTAAAAATTCCAAAGTGCCGAAAAATACCGCAAGAAGATAGTTCACTGACAGCTGATGATCGGGCATTTAGGAAGTTTTGTTTGGCGAATTTTATGACCAAATCGTGTAAGTTCTGTATCAGAATTAAGCGATGTAAAACAAAATTCATGAAATCATTTTGAAGGATTTTGAAAAATTGCAGGATAAAAGAAAAGTATGTAAATGTTAGAAATATAATAGATTACTTCCAGTTGTTATCTGTGAAATATTACTTTATTAGTGAAATAAAGCAACCTTATAATTTTTAGTTGAAGCAAATTTTCTTTAAATAAAGAATTTTTAAACAGTCAACAGTAAATTCGATAAAGCTGGCAAAACTCATCCAACCAGCGTGATTTAGATGAGCTGTAAACAGTTATGCTAGCATTCTAATTGCGTATGATACTTCACTGACAATGAATGAACATCAGTTCGCTCCATGTGATAGGCTGAAAATCAGTATTCGACATAATGAAGTATCTCTCTTCAAATTTCAAATAAATAATTTCCATACAATATTCATTCTTATTAACTGAATAATCAACTCAATTGGCTATACTTTCTAATAGCTGTTTTATAATGTAATGAAGGAAAACTCCTAAAAATTCAAAACAACGACAAAACCGAACAATGAAAGAAAGAATGAAATTTGTTGTAATTTTTTTAATTTTTAATTTCTGCTCAAAGATGACCAAACGAACTATTAGCCACACATAGCTTATTTGACACCTGTAGCAAAATTTCATATTTTGTAAAACGAGCCAATCCTAAACAAGAGAAATTTCTCGGTTGAGGAATGTCTGAGAACACTTCCGTTGATGGTCACAGCTTCCCACATAAATAAAGTTAAATATTTCTCATCCAGTAAACTCCATATTGTTCTGCCTTTTATCTCAATAGGAGATATTTAT
>CAKAEH010001672.1:0-38252 GCA_916381525.1 Cercopithifilaria johnstoni | reverse complement strand
AATTAATATTATAATTATAATAATAATTATAACAAGTAATAATAACAATAATAATAAATAATCATAATAATATGATAATAATTAATAAATTTTTTTAGTTGGTGATTTTCGATCGTAATGAAATGGATCAAAAAGAATTATCTGAAGCACCAATTGTATCATGTGAATTACAACGTAATGCGATCCTTTTACAAACTGCAACATTCATACTGATAACGGCAATTCTTCTTGTGATTATTTTCGTGCAGAAAATTCGTTACAATAAGCGTTTGATGAAATGTAATGTTATTCCAGGTTTCAGAAGATATGGTGAGCAATAGCAAAATTTGAAGTATTACTGTAACATTGAATCAAATTTGAAATGCTCGAAACATCTCATATTCTGTATCACTTCTCTTATTTCTATTGTAAATCATTTCAATATCATTCATTACTTTAATGCTTGTTTATTTGGTCTAATTTTCCATTTCATTTCATTTATTCCAAAAAGTTTTCGTTTTAAAAATCTATATTGTTGTCCATTTTTATTCATACTCTTTTCGTAAATAACATTTGTTTTAGCGCAATTAATCATTAATCACAAAGAACTAATTTTGATGTAAGAATTAATAAACATAATCTTTTTAGTCTTAAATGGATAATGCATTACAATTCTTGATATGATATATCAGCAAACTCTATTAAATGATTATTCAATTTCATACTGCACCAAATTATCAATTTCGGAAATATATAATTTATCACTACGTTTTTTCTTTTGCTAGATGGATCCGAAAAAAAGATGAACAAATGGATTGAATTGAAAAAAATTCATCACTTCACTTTATCAGTTTAGTTATTTCAACATTATAACTGTAATAATAGGATATTTTTGCAACCGATGAACATTATTAGACAAAAACATTTATCAATCTTTTCACTTTCGGATAGCAAATTTTTATTTAATTTTAATTTTACCGTTTAATCCGAGAATTAATTGAAATTGGATTTCACTAATATTGATTTATAACAAACATCAGCTTTTTTCTTTTATATCCATACTATAAATATGTATTTTGTTACTGTTGCTTTTGACAGCTATCGTGACATTCCTGATGTCCTTGATGCTTCCTGAAATTATCAACATTTCAAATTTTATTTTGTTACAGAAAGATTAGAAAGATTGTGAAGAGCGAACTGTTTTGGTAAAGTATAAGTAGCAAATTCTTATTGGCTGAAACTAATATGTGATATTAAAGAAGAAATAGTCAATCTAAAATTTCACCTTTCGAAATAATATTTTAAAATATTCACTTTGACATCAATTCTTTTTTACGGTGTAAAATCTTCTAAAAAAAACTAAAAATAAAGAGCAGAGAAAATATCAAATCCTGCAAAGCACCTAAAAAATTTTCCGACTGAATTATTAAGTTGCAGGTATGTATCATAATTAAAATAAAGAGATTTTTCATATTACGATATTCTGTCCTTTCGTTATAACTTAAAAAAAACTTCGAAGATTAATTCTACTTCTTAATATAATATTTATTATCTTACAGCTACAAATGCTATTTTGTCGAAAAAGATAACAACTACGGTGGAAAATAATTAAAACAATGATGATATAATGGAATCTTTAATGGCTTCTTCTCCATAAAAGCCGATATTTCTCTTTGTTTTACTTTTTCACTTAAAAGATTTTAAATATTCGAAAACAATTAATTTTATTTTCTTCTAATTACAATTTATAATTTGCTTACCGATATGCATGCTGTATTATTGTTGCTGCTTTATTAGCTTTTGGATCTTTTGGATCGGTATAGACAGTTTGTCTCATTTCCTAGAATTTCTATTATTATATAAGGGAGATAGACAAATATATTTTATTCATATAAATCCATAAGAAAAAATTCATAGCCTTGAAATATTTCAAAGCCTTCTCATTATAAATATTTAATGCTAGTATTAATCACATATTTCAGCTTTAGCTCATTAAAACATTTGTTTCTATTATAATCTTTATGTTGCAAATGGCAAAAATTGAAATTTCACATACACATTACATATTCAATTGAAATGAGTAATAGGGAAAGAGAAATGAAATACGGATAAGGTAAATTATTATAAGCTTTCAAAGTTTGAATTATTCATATATGCTTGCACCTTTTCCACTTATTAATTGGAATACAAAATGGAGCAGCTGAATGAAACGAAATTATTTCCGATATTCACTTATCAAATAAATTAGTTTTGCATAATGTTATTTTAACGTGTTTTAGTTGACACCCAATTACATTAAACTGCCAATAACTTCTAAATAATTTTTAAACCATAATTTCAAAATAAAAGAAATTAAATTTAGCCAATGCTTATTGCATTAAACTTCCAATAATTTCTGAATAATTCTTAAGCGATGGTTTCCAAAGAATATGAAATATGAAAGAGGAAAAGAACAATTAACTAATATGTCATCAGAAAATGAAATGTAAATTTAAATAGAATTAAAATTGAAATTAAAATTAAAATTGACTTAATTAAAAAGTTGAGATAAATTAATTGCATTCAATGAATGAAGAAGATTTGAAAATTTGATAATCGATTGAAGGAGCTATTTCATTTAACTCATGCAGAATGGATAAGAATGAATTATTATGATTCTTCAAAGCTCGATTTATTTATATAAGTTTACATTCTTTTCTTCTCTATAGAATAATGATTGTTAAATAATTGTAATTGGTTTTTGATTATTTCAAAAGCTAATAATAACAATGGTAATTATTAAATATAAGAAGCTAACCTTATGAGTTTCTTGTTGTTTCGTAGTTTTATTTGTATCATTCGAATTCGATCCTTCACTTGAACGAAACATAATAGCAATATGAATGGATAAGTTTCCTCAACTTCCAATTGTTTATCAGAAGGCGTTAACCAGAATAGCTTTCACACACAAGCAGAAACTTAGAAATACACTTTAAAAAAATGAGAGAGCAATACTTGCAGGCAACTTCGAGCCAAATAACTCTAAGCCAACTAACTAACATTAATCGATATGCAAATAACAAAACTAGGATAGCTTAGCTTCACAAGCAATATTGCTGTTGCATAACATGCAAATGCAGTCATGTAGCAACTTTTAATAAATGTTTACAATTTATAAAATTTAATATCACTTGTTATCAATCACATTTATGCTAATAGATGGTGACTTATTCCATTTCCTTATCTTACAAATATATATTAAAATAGGAATCGAATAGCTTCCAAAAAAGAAATGTAAAAGACAGTCGATCAAACACATTTTATTAAATGATTTATTTCAATGATCGCTTTGATGATAGTTGCATTAATGCTGTTGTTTCTTTATATTTGATACATTTAAATGAAATGATTGATACTCATTGAAGAATGTTCAATTTTCACATCATGAAATATAACTCTAAAAAAAGACTATACGACTAAGGAGAGAATGTCATACATAATAGAATTAGAATTTAAAACTATTTTCATTTGTTAATTACAAAAGGTTGAAAAAAATTAAAACTATAATTACAAAAGGTATGTTAATACAATTTAGCAATTTGATATATATATATATATATATAAAGTATGTATAAAATAAATTTAGTCAACAATTAATTGAACAAAATAAATTTAGCCAACAAATAGTTGGATGATTTTAAAAAGTATTCAACCAAAATTATTAATATGAATGTATCAGTTTAGAAATTTGTTCATTTAAAATATATTTCATTCATTGAAATGATTAAATGAAATTTGAAAGTATTCATATTTTCTGTAGGATAAACTGTGATTAACATTTCCAATGATTTAACATAATTTCAGTTAGCTTTAAAGACATGTGATAATGACTTAAGAAAAAGGTATGCAAGAGAGGATCGGAAATAACTCATGATACTTTATTATACTAACACCAAATCACTCATTTGTGTTGTAAATGCATTTCACACATTCAAATGTATGTTTGCCTTTTAGGAATAAAATTTAGTATAAAGCAAAATTTGTATAAAATTACAATTCGATTTGATGAATTTATCGGGTTATTACAAAGATGGAAAATTGAATGAATTGTTAATATCACTGAAAGAATTATCATAATATTAGCTCAATTTAAGTTTTCACTTTTAAAATTTACATAAAATATTTCATATAAAAAGATTTAATTTCGGACATTTCAAAATTAAATATTTTGTAAAATTTTTTGCACAATTTTTTAACAAAAGATTGTTAGTAAATTATTATCGTTGAATAGTAAAATAATTTGATTGATCGCTTTTTTTGTTTTATGCCAATTCTTTATTTACTTATCTTATAAAGTCATTCATTCTATTCATTATTCCATTTCAGAAATGTTAAAAATAAATCGAATTGTTGAATAAAACGAACTGCTTAAAAGCATCAAAAAACAACATGCTATATACTATAAAATATTTCACTAGTGAAGTAGCGAAAGAGTAATTTTTTAGTTTTCAACTATTCCATTGTTTCTTTTTTCCGATATTTAAAAAATATATTTGCATGCTGTAATCTATCAGCAAAAGTTTTTATACATTAAATCTTCGCCTCAAGAATTACTCCATCAAAGTAATTAATTATGTATTCGAGAATAATTTGCTGAACTTATAATTAGTTATTAGAATTAGTTAATTATGGTATAAATTAGCTATTAGAATTAGTTAATTAAGGTGTAAATTAACTATTAGAATTAGTTAATTAAGGTGTACAATTAGCTATTAGAATTAGTTAATTAAGGTGTATAATAAGACTTAATTATATAATACATATAAAACTGTTAGTTGTAAAGGTTAAACGTTCTTATTCTTTTTATCCCACACTGTCATCATCTTCAAAAGAAATTCATTTTAATCAGTTTATAATGATTTTAGCAGATTTGCTAACGAAACATTACTCATACATTAAATAAGTGTAGCATTATTATAACTGAAAAAGCATTTCATCATATTGAAATTTTGGTTGAAATAAATTTGTTCAAATTTAAATTGAAAGAATTTTAATGAAAAAAAAAGAGTGAATGCTATTTCAATTATTTCAAATTTAAAAAGAATTATTATTAGAAAAAACTAATTATTTTCTATAAAACAATTTGCAATAAATCAAAGTACCATAATTCTCTTTTCAATTTAGAATTTCATCTTTTCTTCTTTTTCCTCTCCAAACTACTTATTTCTTCTTTTAAAATTTCCACCAATACTTTCTGATTTCGATTTCATGAAGTGTATGCCTTAGTTATACTTTTTATATATCCATCATTTTATCATTTTCAATTCATAAGCATAATTTTGTATAAAGTACTCAGAATGAAGTACACGATGTGAAGGATCTTAACGGAAATTCTTTGTTAATTCTTTTCAAGATAAAATCTCGAAGAAGAGTAATATGAAGTTATGAAATCTCATAAATTTTATCATCCGAATATTGAACACAGCAATCCATTCTAAATAGGAACTACAATATAATTCATTTCAAAATATATCGGAATAATAAAATGCTATTCCATATTCCGTTATATTTACATTTCAGAACACAAAAATATTTTTATTTCAAATTTTAATATAATGATTTCAATTATAGCAAAGTTAGAAGTATATTTTGCTTTTTGCGTCTACTATTGTGTACGGCCTCCTGCATTATTACCACCCGCTTCACAACCCAAGTGCCAGTGGTCCGTAAAGAGGGGTCGGTTAGAAGTACAGGCACCAAATGGAGACAAATTGTGGAATGAATGGGCTATTAATAGCGACAACCAAGTTGTGGGATGATTGGACAATTTATAACAACAACTAAGTTGTGAATTGTGCATTAATCGTATTCGATATGCCACATAAAGCTATACCACAAAAAGAATCTCATTAAAAAAATTACAACAAATCAATAAAATTGAAATAATCAAACACCTCTAAAATTCTTCAAACTGTTGTTTAGATTACTAAATTAGCATATTTGGTGCTAAATGGATGAGTATAAAATGAATCGGAAGCTTCTCTAATTAATGTTTGTCATTAAATGTCTCGCTGGCTTGTTCAGTCAAATCTCTTTTGGTTATGTGCACTAAGTGTTGCATCATTTACAAATGACACAATTTGCGATGATGGTATAATTTGGTACTCAAATACTAAAATACATAAGTGAACAATAATCAAAAATGTATTGAATAGTAATTAAACAATAAAATGAATTAATTACCTGCGAAAAATATTTTAATTATATAAAAATTTCAAAATTGTAATTATTTCACTCATACGAAAATAGTGATAAAATAATAAATATTACATTTTAATATAAGAAGAAAAGAAATTCTTTTGCTGCTATTTTCGACAGAAAAACAAAATTCAATTGTAAATCAACCGTATCATAATTCATTTTCAGGGCAATGTGATAATTCATTACAGCAAATATTAATTTCCTCATTTCCACGCATAAAACGATTTATTCCTTGCAATGATCCGCCAAAGGTTTCAGAAGTCATTAGCATATATTTATTACCATATCATATAAGAAGTTATTAGCATATATTAATTAGAATGTTTATTTACCATATCATATAAGAAATTATTAACATATATCTATATTTATTTGCCATATCATATAAGAAGTTATTAGCATATATTTATGAGAATGTTTATTTATCATATGATATAAGAATGAATTAAAATTAGAAAATGGATGATTTCTTTCAATTTATTTTTAAGGGTTTTCATTTTTGTTACTATTTTATACGCCTTATGGAAGGAAATTGGAAGTTAAAACGTGATTTTGATGCTAGCAATAAAGCAATTCTTCAAAATTGCCTGAAAACTACAAGCTATACTTACGGATTTGCATATCAGATCGATTTTTCCGAACGGACATATACGTATGTTCTTTATACATATATATATTCAAATTAAATTAATTCAGAAATTTTATGGAAAAGAATTATAAGTTGAAAAGAAAAATAATTTTCAACAAAATCTTTTTTGCCATTAATTATACACGCTAATAAATTGATTATTTTAACAATTTTAATTTGAACTTATAATATTAATTAAATTCATTAATTAAGAACTTATAATATTAATTAAAAACATTTATGAAGTGATAATCGAAGAATGAAAGTAAACCATTTGATGGATATCTTTTATTATTGCTGCAATGATTGCTCATACACAAATGTTTGTTTGTTTATTTTTATATATTAGTATATTTTCTGCTTATAGTAAAAACATCCACTAATTTTGTAATTAAAATTATTGTCCAAAATTTATTAGAATATGACCGATAACGAAATTGCTAATTTTATTGGTAATTTACTATTAAAAAATTTGCCGAAATCGAATTACAACACATATAAATATACCTCTGGTAAATCACTTCCATATTGTTTGCTGGAGGATGGTACACTTGCAGTAAGTAATTTTCATTTTCTCCTACTGAATGAAAATTGAATTTTTGAAAATTTAGTAGACAGACATATTTGAGCAGTTTAAATAATTAATTAATTAACAACTTCAAAAGTGATAAGTACACATTTAACAAATTCTTCTAATATTCATTTATTAACGCTTTTTTCAACTTTTTTATTTCTTTTCTTTCCATATTGTTACAGTAAGATATTTGCAAATAAATAAGTAAAAGCAAAAAGGAAATCTAAAATTTAATTAGAATGTTTTTTTTTGGATGAAAGTAATTGGCGTAGAGCGATGTGTATTATTGTTGGATACGCGTTCAATACAAAAAATTTACGCTGGACCAATGTTGATAACAAAATTTTATCACTTATCACAATCGACTGAAAAATTAAATGTTCGTTTTAAAATATTCTAACATCGAGAAATTCAACGAATATTATAATATATTATAACATCGAGAAATTCAACGAATATCATAATATATTATAACATCGAGAAATTCAACGATTTTTTGTATAACTTTAAATAACTTTGGAATGAATTCATTTTCATTATTATGCATAAAATATACAAGTTCTTCCAACAATATTAAATTGAAATAATCGTTAGATTGTAAATATTGATTAGATTTTTTATTAATTAAATTCTTCTTGCTTTTCAAATATTTAATTAATAATTTGTTTTAAGAATTCATTAGCGGATATTGTTGCAATGAATTTTACAAAAATATGTCCTAAATCAGAATGTATATATTATCTGTCACCATTGGAATTTTTCTTTTATTGTTGTTGCGATATGAATTATAAACTTTGTGCTTACACAAGTGATGAAAAATTACTTACATATGCAAGTAGAAATGCAGAAGTTTGGGTAACTGATCGTTATATACGATCATTTATGGAAGCTGTTCTATTCGATTTTAAAGCTAATACATTTGCGCCAATTTCGGGTAGGCCATGGATGTATCACAAATATATTTATAGCAAGCCAACAGGTAATTAACTATTAAAAATAACAGTAATTAGAATTATAAAATTGTTAAAATAGAATTATTTTAATAATAAGTGGGAAAAAAGTAATTTATATTGAAATGACTGAATTTTTAGGAAAAAAACAAATTCATAATTAATACAACTTTTAATTCTTAACTTCTCTTTTCAGTTGATAGCTTCACGGGATATGTGACACCGTCTAAATACAATATACCTTTACACCTTTGTGCAGTTGGTAGTTATAATCTGACAATTGGTAATTGGAATAAGGAAGATTTTACGATGAAAATTGGAAAACGTGAAGTATTAGCAGAACCTGAAGCATTTTGCTATTTCATAGTTTCTTTGGAATTTAAGGAAACTGATCGAAAGCCGCCAACATCGTTAGTTTATTTAATTATTTCTATTATTTCAAGTGTTATGTAAAAATTTGAATTCTTCAAATGTTAGCATATTCGCACGAGCAAAGTATCAAATCTGATAATATCGTAATATTATATAATATTTTATTATAATTATTTAGTTTACGCATTAAATTATGCAATCAAGCAATTTATTAAAGGTTAGAAATAAAGTATGGAAGTGATACAGAAGAATTATGCAAAGATGAAGGATGCAAAATTGAAGCACCAATTTGCTTGCAAGATTTAATTTCAACAGATCATGTGATCGCTACATTTAGATGCTGCTGTAATGAGGATGATTTGTGTAATCATTTTGGAAATAAATATTTTGAGGAAACTAACCAACTTATTAGTTCTACGTAAGTTCATTAAAATTGAATTTTAATGTGAATGAATGATTGGAAAAAATTTGCAGGAATAATTATTTTTCAACGATATTTGAAAATATCATCTTCTGAACTAAATAATACTTAATAGTATAATCGAATGATAAAAAATCGATATTTGAAATATTTCCAAAAATGATTTCAAATATTTTTTTGTTAATTCATTTTAGGAATTTTGAATTTTTCCTTTGATAGATTTTTTTCAAAATAATAGTAACGCTTAAATAATTATTATGACATCGAGAAATTCAACGATTTTTTGTATTTCAAAAATTATTTTACAACGCTCCAAAACAATAATGTTTATCACTAAATGATTATGCAATCAATATGTTTTATATTATTTATGATCAAAATTAGATAAAACAATAGCAATATCATCTTACATTAGAAAAAAGGAAAACAAAAAAATTTTAGAATTTAATAAATAAGATTTATATTACTTCAAATATTTCATTCTTGAAAGTACAAAATATTTTGCAACAAAAATTTGCAGGCATATTTTCCCATGCATAAGTCAATCATATTCTTATTTAATGTTTTATTTCAATTATCACTTCGATGATACTTACATTAAATGTAGTCGTTTCTTTATGTTTGATACATTTGATGAAGTAATGCTCGTTGAAGATCATTCATTTTTTGCACCGATAAATTTAACCCTAAAGAAATTGTACGACGAAGGAGAAATGTTGCACGTAGCAAAGTAAGATATAAAAATTTACTCATTCGATGTGAAATATAAATAAATTAACAGCAAATTATTATATATAAAATATAATAAAATAAATTATAGAATAAATTTTAGCTTTACTTTTTTCATTAAATTTTATTAGGTATATTTTATTCTAGGAAAAATTACAGTATGACTATTCAACATGGCTGTATTCGTAAAATATTTCTACCACTTACTGATCCATTCTGCAAATCATTTATACCAGTTCTTACCAATGTTATTCAATGTTCTTGTTTTCAGAGCCCACTTCTAAAACAGGTATATAAAATAAAATTATAATTTACTTTTATAGTATGATGAATTATAGCATGATAATTCGCATTATACCTAAATTTAAATTTAGGCAACAAATAGTTAGATCAGTTTAAAAATATTCAATTAATTGTCGGTATAAATATATCAGTTTAAAATATGTTTCTTTGTAATATATTTAATGCATTATAAAGTTTGACAATTTTCTGCCTATTACTTGAAACCACAAATATCACAATTATATAGCCAATGCTTGTTATCGTAATATAATATTGTGACTAAATATTAGGAATGATTTGATGTTTCAGGCATGTGATGCTGAATTCGAAAAAGCAGTACGCAATGAAGGACCAAAATTAGCCGTACCAATGTGTTTCAAAACATCGGAAAATTTGAAAAGTCTTTTGGATGACAAATATAATTTTGGTGTCTTAGGCCCAACAAAATATATAAAAGCGGTATGGAAATCAGATTTGATATTTATAAACAATTTTCTTCAATTTTTAATTAATTTACTACATTTGAATAATAATGAAAAAAATATTAGTTTAATAAGTTTTTTTTGCAGAGAACAAAAAATTATCCATTATGCTATGATATGATAGCAATCGATCCATACAAGAATGGTATCGAACATCGTAGTGGACCATTTGATGAGCTTATCAGTTATTTATACAATATGAGCGGAAATGTTGAAAAGATACGCCGAGTAATGACTTTTACAGTAAATGTACCTGATAGCAATCGTATGAGAGTTCATTATTTATTTACATGCTTTCAACGCGAGAACTATGAGCCATGCAATGGTTTCAATTTTCTCAGTTATATTAACAATTATTAGTTGCCTTAATAAATTAATCATTTACTTAATTAAACTTTCAATTAATCATTCATTAGTCATCTAAAGTATGCAAAGAAAATTGCTAATTTTTCGTTGAAATGTTTTCTCTAAAAACTTACTGATAGAAATTCGTAATTCTTTACTAAATTTGTAAGTAATGTCAATTTACATTTCCAAATAAATTGTTAATGCCAGCTAAAATGTTAATGACAACTTAAATTATTAATGTCAACTTAAATTTCAAACAAAATAAAAATAAATCTAATTGTTCAATAAAAATGTATGCAATTTAACTTACCAAAAGTTATTCAATACATTTTCTATGTCAGGGCCTTTGAATATTCGTAATCGATTGTTACCAGAAGTTATTCGAACAGAAAGTGCAAATCGTAATTTATTAGTGCGATCATTATGTCATGCTGATGGTCACAGTAATCGTATTAGGTGTAAATCACGCAAAGGATGTTTCGATTTTCTTACAGTTCATGGATTTCGAACGGTAAATAATTTTTAAAATACTTCGAATAAGTTATATTGTGATGCATTCTCTCTGGAAGAGTTTTAAAATAATAAAATAGTAACAAAAACTAAATTCAATTGTTGCAAATTTTAAATGTTATATTGTAATTTCATCTTTTTCAAATTATCCATTTGTAGCGAGGATGTATCGATAAAATTCCGAAGATAGTATTGATGAAACCGAAATTGCGATTGTTGTACACTTGCTATAATCATGCTCAGATTACGAGAACTAAACTAACACGTTGTAATGCTGTACGCGAGAATGATTCTAATTCATCGCTTCCATTGATGGACGGAATCATTTGTTGTTGTACTTCAACCTGCAGAATGTTCAATGACAATTCGCAACTTATGAAAATGGATCGTGGCTATTATCCGTTTGAAATGTAACATTACTGTATCAATCTTTCCCAATAATATTTGATAAGATATTATCCATGCCAATGAACAACATATTTATTGTATACTTAAAAAATAATTTTCATTCGCTAAAGATAAATCTCTATGCTTTCCAATTAATTTAAATTTTCTTAGTTCTCTCTCACAATTTAACTTTTGCTATAAATTGTTGAATAAGAACTTTCTTCTTATGTTTTATTATATTATATATTTTTGTTATTATGAGTTATTCATTTGTGGTGCGAATGCATTTTATATGTCCAAATATGTTGACATTCGACCTTTTACTATTGCTGTCAATTAAAAGTTTTCGTCATTCTCAATAACTATTGGATATTTACCATCCAATAAGGTAATAAAGATCATATAGATCAGAAAGTCCAATATCATCGCACTAAGATTAAAAATAGCCGTTGCATTTGAAGATGTCGCTCAGTTTTTGATTCTTATGTATCTTTTCGTGCCTCTACAGAACTTCGAATCTCTTTCTATTAGGTATAGAATGAGTAGTGTTTAGATGTTGCCTTATTGCTGCTAGAAGAAATGAATAGTATATATTAGATATTCGGTTGCATTCTATGTGCTTTCAATGACGCATGTCTGGAAACTTCTTGGTATGGTATTTTTGTTCGCCATTAGCATTCCATCACGCCATTTGCTAATTAATTAACTTGATTTGTCAAATGAACATAAAAATATCAGTGCACTAAAATAAACTTATCACTTCTTACTTAAATTAATTTAAATTGCAAGAAAATGTTTACTTTTTTGAGATATATTTGAAACAAAAAACTGATTATGCGTGATTACCTCTGATGAGAGGTAATCAAATCACGAATAATCAGGTTTTTGGCATAACAGATAATTGCGAATTTTCGCGGTGGTGGAATCAGTTTCGTTTTCGATTTTTATAGCCAGATACTACCAAATAGAAGTCGTTCCGGATATCATTTATATCGCGTAAAGAAAGGACTGAAAATGATGCTAAATTAAACTTCCAAAACTAGTTTTGAATCAAAGCAAATGATTGGGAACGGTTGCAGGAAAACTTCAATCAAGCCAATTACCCCGTTTATTATGATGCTTACTTTCAGATGCATTTCTGAAATGTATCAAATAGATGATGATTAAATGGAAAAAGAACTAAGAAATTCAAGTATCAATAGATCAGTTATTGCCAGAAAACAATGGCTTTTCTTCAACTTCTCGATTAATGATTCCAAAAGATACTGTAAATGATTAATATTAAATGATCCCTTTTATCATCGATTTCATCAGTGTCATCTATCAAATGATCTTTGATCCTTTTTTGTACTATAAGTTTCATGTCAAAAGACGAATTATCTACTTTATTACAAACAGTACTTACCAAATACCATTCAAATCGAAGAGAGATTGTTCTGGTGTTATCTATTGCTTTGACATAGCATTGCGATCTACGTCAGACCAAACTCTTCTGAAGCATTATCCTCAACAAGCAGTCCCAAATCATTCTTCTATTAACAAGTAAAGAAGAACAATAAAGTGAATATTTCTACTCCTGATAATTCATGTAATTATTTTATGACATTAAGAAAGTATTAAAAATCTCCATAACTAGTTAATTAATTATATGCCATGTGAAATTCTTCCATCAGAGATAACATTAGCATTTATGTTTCGTTTCAAATATGTGTAAGAAGAAATAAACACTGTGGTACTGATATTTCTATTAATCAGCTCTGCAATAGAATGCTATGCAAAAACAAATGTCGTAACAGTAGCTTTTCAATATAAATGTAATTTTCCGGGATGTGCTGCGAACATACAAGAGATACCAAATACATCAGAAACGCATCTGAAAGTAAGCATAATAGACGAGATTCTTTGCAGAACGGCTTGACTGAAATTTTGCTGCGATCGTTCTGGATAAACAAATAATCGATAATTATAAATCATAATTTTTAATTAATATTGTTGCCAAATTACTTACTGATGAATTACATGAAATGGATCAAATGTTTTTTTTACAAATTCTTCTGAGTAATATGGAAAGCAATGCTCAACTTAGATGTTTTACAGACTAAGACCAAGGCACATGGTAGAATATAGAATGAGTAGCTAGTAATTCTGGCAATAGCAGTATTTATTTATTTCAAATTTCGCATCTTCCTACAGTTTTGCACATTTGTTGCGTCCTTTTGGTGGCGATAATGATGTGAAAGATTTAATCAAGAGATTAAGCGAAATAGTGAGAAATGAGAATGAGTGATTTACACTGAATATTTGTAATGTCTTTAAGCTTTTCAAAGATTACGATTTTCTTCAGTGATATATTCATGAAGTATTTTATTGAATTTTCAGTGAAAATTAAGTACGTGTAAAAATACAGTTGTAAAATAATTTTGTCTCGTTGTGAGACAAATTTAATTTGATGTAAACTTATGCCAGCATTTTTATTATATTCTTGCTGATCTATAAATAATCTTCATTGGTTCCTTTTTCCCGCTATCACCATCGATGTTGATAATTTCTAGCTGTTTTAGTCTTATCTAATTTATTTTCATGATTTGTTGCAACCAATAACGAAAGTAATAATCGTTATGATTGATTACAAAAAATAACGAGTGTGAATATTTGTTCGTTTTTCTATTTTCTGATAATCCACGATGATATGCTTTTTCGCTCTTGCGAAATTATTATTTGTGCGATTTGTATTATTAAATAATCTTTCTGAATAATAAAAACAATTGTTTACTTTAAATATGCTTCGATTGTGGTCATTCATTATGCATGGTCAACTTTTTTAAATCTCAATAAATTACACATAGATGTAGAGCTTTATAGGGATTTCTGTTTCTAGCAGCGGAAGGGGATAATGCCCGGTAATCAGCCGGATGATGCAACTGATGAAGATGCGACCGAATTGAAATTTCCGAAAGGTTTGCTTCATTTCTTTTCTTTAGTTTAGTGTGTAATTATTTTTCTGCTTGGTATGCTTTTATGTCCTTTTAGCAATACCTCTTTCTGCTTGGATTGTTTTATTTCTATTTACAGAATTTAAACAAGCTGATACTTTGCTTACATCAGAGGTGTACTTACTGTTAGAACAACGACGTCAGCAAAGTGAACAAAAGGTAAAGTCGTTGATCAGATTATATGCTTAAACGAGTTTAGTCATTCAAGTTTGAACTTTTAGTCAAAGCTAACGTAGAGGTGGAGCTGTTACGTATACAGAAAAGTGATATAGTTTTGGATACAATTTTGGTTTTTAGAGCGATAAATTAATTCAGGTAATTACATTATAGCTTCATCTCACAGATGGTAGAAAGTGGATGATAAGATATAACTTTTTAATTTTATGCCATAATTTCTTTTCAAAGTTTTCTGTGTTTTTTAAATAAGATTGTAGTTTTTTTCGAATCCATATCGTAATTCAAATTTTACGCTTAAACTTTTTATCATGTAAACATGCAAGGTACATCAGTTGAATAAATTCCTTTTTTCGGGCTTTATCACTCTCTGCAACATTTATGATTTGCGTTATAGGTGAATGTAATATTGATATCATTGATATCGGTCTTTTGCCATTAGCAGATGAAATTATGTTTTCAGGAAGAAATCGACGCAATGAATAATGTATTCATAAAAACTTTGGATTATACGCGACGAATAGCACGATTTAAAAATAGGGAAACGATCCGAGCTGTTAGAACGTAAATGTTAGAACTACTGATGTTATCGAAATGAAAACTTGTTTTCAATAATGTTAAAACTGGTTGCAGCTTATTGGCAACAAAGCCGCTACATAAATTCGAGGTTGCACAAATTGCTAACCTTTGTCCAGAAACTTCTAAAGAAGCAAAAGCTTTAATTCCCAGGTTTTTAGATTTTTTTTCTCTCGTCTTCTCTTTATTATTAAGATTATTTAAATGATCACGGTTGCTAAATGCCAAGGTTTTCTGATCATTTCTGCATCATTTATAAGATCTAATTAGCGTGGAAAATCAACTTTCCAGAATTTCACTTCCCTGAATTTCTTTTATTGTTTTTTCCATCGGTATAACAATTAGAAAGTTATTGTTTAGCTTGAAAGATAAGATGGAGGATGACGAGTTGGACGAGGTTTTGAAAGATTTGCATAGCAAGAAAACCTTCCAATGATTATTTATTTTGATGTGTGCATCTTTCTTGTATATTATCGAAAAATATTTTATTGTGGTTGTCAAATGGTGAAGAAAAAGAAAGAGACAAAAACCTTTCTAGCAAAAAGTATTTAAATATTACATCAAAATGTTATCTTGCAATATCAAACTTCACTTTCAGTTATTTCATACAGTTTAGAACAATTAAAATGTTTTTTCAGACAATATCAGTACTGCTGAATAAAATCTGCAAGCATTGCGAATTACATTTAACTTGTAATGCAATGTGATAAATTGAATAAATCAATATAAATGTATTCATAAACCAGGAAAATTATTCATAAAGGATATTTGATATGTCTAAAAATGACTGATCCATCTCAATTACAAATTAATTGGATTGTCAAAATTAAAATTTCTCTGAATTCTTAATCAGTTCGTACTATTTCTTTTTTTTGATTTCGCAAACATCAAAAGTTCGCAGCTCTCTGTGCATCCGATCGATAAATAATAAATTACATCCGATCGATGAATGATAAAATGCTCTATTATCCAGAATAGTTAGAGTTTACACGTGGAATTAAGTTGATAATGAAATTCTTGCAGCTGATATGCAGTATAGAACTCTGTGAAGGAATCAATAAACAAACAAAATGATTGCAGCAAATGAAATGATAAAAAAATGACAATTGAATGATTTCATTTATCAAACAGATGCTGCCGTGTGTGAACTTTGATATCTTAAAGACACTTTACATCATTCTTCCGCTTGAAGAGGGAGCAAGTTGTACAGCAGTATAAAAAGTGGAAAGTTTTCGTCAGCAAAGATGCTTGCTTAGCATTGCTTATTTTGTCATCACTGTTATTATCACCATTAGCTGTCACTATCATCGTGATAGTCAGACATTAAATATTCTTATTCTTGGGGTTTTAAATCAAATTATTCGTTAATTTTCTTGAACAATTATAGATTGGATTTTTCACAAGATTTCCAATGAAACAGCTAAGCATTTACGACCCTTCAACATTAAATGAGGCCGATTGCGATCAAAATTGCCGCAGACGATTAACGAAATTACCGACGAAATCAAACGAAAGGTAATCATTTAAGTTTGATATTTTTTTTTTGTCATTTAATATACTAATAGTTGTTTGCATAGAAAATGCATATCGCATTTAATTGCTTTATAAGATCACGATTGCTTAATTTCAACAATCAAATTTATCTTCATATAGTAGTGAAATATCAACTAAACCAAAGTGCGAATCATACGCGAAAGCTGTCTACTCCGGAAAATCCCTGGAGAAGCAAGTACAATCTTAAAAACAAACTTTATTTATTAAAATCATTGACTATAAATCTACAATATGTTTAACGTTGATAAACAAAACATTTTGAAAAGAAATAAATTAACTGATTTCACATAAATTTTCACTTTCTAGCAAGCTCTTTTAAGAGCTAAGGAAAATTCTCTAATTTAATATCCTCTAGTCATTCCCGAGAATTTCTATATCTAGATGAAATTGTCATTACTCGATCTTGTCTAGGAATGAAATTTTATGCAAAAAATTTAATTCACAAAGTAATCAAATGAAAAAATTATGAAATATTTTATGTGAGAAGTAAATCCTTTCAGATTTTGCTTCTTTTTATCATTAAATCTATAAAAATAATATCTCAAATTAATTACATTAATTACATTAGTGATGAAAAAGCTATAGACAATTAAAAATAAATTAGCTGCTTCTAATTCATATTCACGAAACATATAACTTCTTTTGTAAACAACATTTTCATCGTTTTTTTAAAGAAAATCAACAATGCAGAAAAAGCTGCAAGCTCAACAATGCAAAAAAACTGCAAGCTCAACAATGCAAAAAAATCTGCAAGCCTTATCGATGAAATTAAACAATGAATAATTTATATGATATAGTATTTCGTTATAATTTTATACATAAATTTATAAAAAACGATTTCAAAAAGGATACTTTTTTATCAAAGCATTATTTTGAACGAAAAAATTTTTTGTTCTTTTAAAATTCAACTAAAGACAGGTAATTTAAAAAAAATTTAATTAAAGACAATTAATTAAAAAAAAATTAACTTAAGACAAGTAGTGTTGCATCCAATTTTAAGTTACTTCTATTCAAATTTTAATTTTAAGCTGCAATTATTTGATAAGAAAAGATAGAGCAATTTAAGAAGATAAGAATAATTTGTGTTCATTTTATTATTTCTTTTTTAATGTCTTATTTTTCAGATTGACTATTTTGCAAATTATCTTAGTGACAGTAATTTGCTGTATCGAAGATTGGTGTCAATATCTGTTATGGACGACATTCTTATTTGTTATGGGCCTTGATGGTCGTGAATTGTATCCGAGGTATAGGATGAAAATGATGGAGAGAAGCAATCAGAAGAGAAATAGGAAGCATCTGAGGAAGTTGAAACAAAATGGTCTTTTAAGCTTATGCACGGAAGTAAAAGTTTTTTTCCCAACCAGACGCTATATATTAATTATCAATATATAATCATTTAATCAGCAATTTTTGATTAAATTCTATTTGTTATGCAAGCAAGAAGTTCTCAGCCATTATTTAGTAAAATTATTGATAGATAAGAATTTTTAAACAAAATATACCTGTAATCAATTTTAGGCACCCTTCAATTCACGGCATGAAAATTGCCGACGAGTATCCAGATCACCATCATCTAAAATCTATGTAATTCTCGAAACGCCAGAATCATAGGGAAGAACTTTCTACTTCAATTTTGTTTTTGAATATTTCTGTCAGAGAAAAAATACGCATGTGAAACTGTGCAAACATTTTTATAAATGTTATTGCTGCATTTGAAAATGATACTTTCATCCGGAAAATAGTTTGAACGAAGTCAAGAAGTATATCTTGGTGTTTTGTGTAAGTTGCTCATAGTCAATATTTCCGGATTTTCAAGATGATACGCTTCATTACTTTTCTGCTGCTTGAAAAGTAATAGAGCCCAGCAGTTCTAGTCTTGTCCATTTCGATGATCCATCGCTTAATGGCTAATACTATAAATAAATATTTTTTAAATTGCTATTCTGAGAACAATTCAAAGCTCGTAGTATGTTCTGAAATCATTCAATGCTTCAAACGAATTTTCCTCGTAGCTTAAAATACATCTCGTTGCATGAGTCTAGTAACAAATTATAAAATGTTTACTTTAATATAAAAAAATTTTTGCAAATCCTTCTTGCCAGCAAGTAATAATTTAATTTTAGACTACGATAAATCTTTTGCTACATTTAATTAATCCATTTTATTCACAACATTTAAAAGCAAAAACTCCTTAGAGTAACTATATTTCAACGATGTAATTTTGAAAAAAAAATTTTTTAAAGTAGGTTATATTTGTTTTTGCAGAAATGATATAATTCGCAGAAATAATATGATGATAAAGTTCGTAGAAATGATATAATTTGATGATATAATTTCAGAAATGATACAATTAAATGATATAATTCGTGGAAATGATATAATCTGATGATATAATTCATGGAATTATATATTATATCAAAGTAATACTTAATTAATGATATAATTCGATAATAAAGTTGCAGAAATGGTATAATTTGATATAATTTGCAGAAATGTATAATTTGATATAAATTGCGGAAATGGTATAATTTGATGATATAATTCGCAGAAATGGTATAATTTGATATAATTTGTAGGATATAAATTAATATAATTTACAGGAATGATATAATTTGATGATATAAATCATAGAAATAATTTGATGATATAATTCGTAGAAATGGTATAATTTGATATAATTTGCAGTAATGATATAATTCGCGGAAATATTTAATCATAGCAATCGATCAAAATGGTATTATTGACAAATGCAAAAATATTTGAAAGCTCGAGAACTATCATTAAATGTTTTTGAAAAAAGTTCTTATTTCATGAATATATGAGAGAAGAGAAAAATTGTAAAACGATAATCATTAAAAGATATTCACAGCTTAATTAAGTATTACTTCAATATTTTGAAGTTTAGTATTTGTAAATTTTAAATTGGAAATGTTTCTCTGAGAAATGAAAGATGTAGTAATATCGCTATAACACTTAAACAATACGGCAATTGTGAGTTTTTAGCAAATTCCTATATTCCTTTCTGTTTCTCAATTTTAAATTTTAAGTATGGCGTCTGTAATTGCAACAAAGAGGCCTACGATATTTAATAAACCTAGAAAGAAATTACGAAATTTTAAAAAACTTAAATTCATTCAGATTTCCTGACAAATAAATTGGTGAAATAAACGGAATTTGGAGCAGTTTCCAAAAGGAGAGATCAAAACCGGAGGAGAGAACAAAACCGGAGCAATTTGGAGCAATTTCAATCCTTCAGCGGACTTGGTCAAGAAATGAAATAATACTTAATGAGCAAGAAAATTCTGAGTTTTCTAGCTTACCTAATGCTGCCTCGATGATGATACGGATGAATCATCAGTAATATAGTCTGCTGGGATTGAAAACGCCAGAAAGAAGGCTCGCATAAATGTTTTTAATGAATCAGATGATTCAAGTAAACCGAAACATATAAAAAGTAACGAGACCATTTTCTGTGTATCGGATATTATTTGTGATCTCATATATTTATAATATTATTGTGACATGTAAGACCTAATGTAAAATGCCTAATGCTAATAAACCGACACTACTACAATATCCGCGATCCACAGCTATATTGTTCAACGATCCGTCTTATATTCACCAACTTGTTTCTTCTTTTTTTTCACATTATCTACAGTTGTTACATTCAACGTGTTCAAAACTAATATGATCACTTATGTTTTCTATATCTTAAGGGTAAAATACCACTGAATAGTAGCAGCATCAGCATTAGCAGCGTCGGTGAAATAGATATGATGTTACTTAGCTGTTCGATAATTGCCACTTAAGCTCGATTTCAGAACATACTTTACCACTTGCTTCATTTATCTCATTCCATTTGTCACTTTTCTATTCTTTCCATTATTCTCTCTGTGTAAAAATGCTGTCATGATGTATGTCACATAAGTAGAGATCCTTAAGATATCAACATGAGAGAGTATTAGAAATATCAAGATTAGTTGATTACCCAGCCTTATTTACGGTCTTCTTTCCCGAGAACTTCTAATGAATATGCGAATCTATATCTGTCAATAACACTTATTTTTCCGTCACCAATATTGCAATTCATATTATAAATATCTTTTTATACGACATTTCAAGTAGACATGAAAATTATTGACGAAATATGTAAAATTATTGATGGAATAAATGCCTTGCTATATTCACTTCTTTTCAGCGAGCATAAGCTTAGCATAAGCGGCTATTCAAGAACTTATTACACTCTTATATTAAAGACACATATTCCAATTTTATCATTTATGAGTGCATTTTATTTCAAAGATCTCCCCAACTACATTATTCACTTTATGGATTTCAGTTATCCCAAAATACGAAATAACTGTTATGATGGATGAGCTCTAATTCTATAACAATAAGCATATATATCTCCCATAGGATTTTTGTTGTTACTTGTTATTTTATTTACAATTACTAGCCAGCGATTTATTTAGAGTTCTTATTGACAGCCTAAATATTTTGCCTTCACTAAAGCCTAATCTAATATCTTATCACTTTTGTAACTCTTATACTAATGTAAAATTTTTCTTTTTACTATAAAATGAATAAATTCTTTACTTCAAGACAAATCATTTAATTATTTATAATTAAACATCATTTAGTGAAGTTAAAACCAAAAATGAATTATTTGCTAATAACTATGCATGATATTATAAAAATACAAATATTGCTATCACGAGAAGTATCAGCCATGATCATCAATCCACGCTTTTTTAATCCTACTGAAATATTTTCATCGATTGTTATCCTGCAAATTAAAGTGAATCATAATATTTCTTTTTAAGGTTTCATTATTATTTAATTTAATCTTGCAAAATATCAATCGTATTCTTATTTTTAAATGATGTAAAATACTATCTGATATGATAACTCATTTATTGATATTTCGCAGTGAATAAAATAAGTGAGCTAATGGAAAGAAATATTTCCAGAAGTTTTGTTTATGCTCATAAATAAGCGTTGCTAATCGTGTGGTTCACACCAACCCAGTAATTAATCTTTCACTAAACGACGAATTAGCTCTGTTCTTCCCTTTCATTCTGCTAATTCAGTTATATAGAAATTTGTTCATCGTTCCGTTTTGTTATTTTAACTATGTAGAAAATTTTTGTTTTAAAAAAAAAACAAAAGACTGATTAATTTATTAGGCAAGGATTTAATTCATATAATTGATACTGAAAGATCCTCAATCAAATTGATATTTCATTCTCAAATAGGAATCACTAATAAATGTAAACATTTAAAATAATATTTCATTATCATTCTTTGTGGTTGCATTTGCATTTTGGCATAATTTATATTTAACTATGAAATTATAATTGAAGAGTTGTTTATTTACACCCCAATAAATAAACAGAAAAATGTTAACAAATTAAATCACTGCTTAGAAAGAGAGCTTTGCGCCTTGTTGATCAATAATACTAATAGTTGACAATAATAATACTAATACTAGTAATAACAATAATAAATAATGGTAATAATAATAACAGCAATAATAATAATAATAATAATAGTAGTAGCAATTGATAACAAAAATAATAATTGTTAATAACAATAGTAACAAAATAATTATAATAATAATAAATGATAAATAATAATACCAATAATAATAAATAGCAATAATAACAGAAGAAGAGTTATATCTAAACAACACTTAGCAAACGAGCGTTGAAACGATTTTATCATATTATTGATGCAAAATTACGCGATTTCAAGTTTGTAAATTTTTATTCATAATAAATAAAAGACATTTCTTGTTTACCATTTCAGAAAGACACAACGAGGCGGATTTTTTTGATCAGAAATGGTGAACCTGCTGACTTTGGTGGATTGCGTAATAATGGTGCATTCCTGAATTATAATAAACTTGCAAAGGTTATGAATTTATCAATTATCAGTAATATCTATTATTTAAGTAAACCATCGAATACGTTGAAATTCTTTTTTTCTCAGGAAAAGATATTAGAATTTCTTCGAATAGTTTTTATACACTTTTATATATCACATAATTGTAGATGGATATAAATCAAGCAATAATGACTGTTAAGCGATCTGGTGGTTTTGAAAATCATGTTCATGATCCACCATTAACACAAATTGGACGTGGTAGTGCTGAACTTGTTGGTCGTTGTTTATCTGAAAAAAGCTTCCATATTCATACCATTTACACTTCACCTTCACTTAGATGCTTACAGGTTCAATTCAACAGTACATTCAATAAATTCTTTAAATTAAAAATACTGATAATTCCTCGATTTTGTGTCTTTAACGTATCTTTAATTTTGTATCTTTATCTTTAATGAAAGAATTAGAACTTTGGTATCTATGATTAAATTAGTGAATCTAAAAGTTAAATTATATTTTCATTTTCCTGCTAATGTTGAAGTCAGATGAAACATTACAGACAGCAATTGCTATCATATCGGCGTTAAATTATCGTAAACCACTTAGATTGTGTATCGAACCTGCTCTCTACGAACCACTTAGTTTTATTGGAAAGGTCCGTTAAATTTTTTTCTCAATTGAATTGCTATAATTTACATTATCATTCTTTACTACATACTTAGTGTTAAATTCAACGAACTTATAAATAACCTTTTTTCAAATTCATCTATAATTTCTTCGTCAGGTACCAGAATTTCTTAGCTCAAAAGATCTTCAAGCAAATGGTTATGTTTGTGACGAGCATTATATACCAGTCATGTCAATTAACGATCTTAAATCTTCACTTCAATGGGTAATAACTAATCATACTTACTTATAATTAATAGATAATTAATAGCTATTTATTCACAATTGTTTTGTCTTTGGTGGTTTGCGGAAAAAAAAGTCATCTGATATTATGAGCACACCTTTAAATACACTATTACTTAAACGTAATGAACCCTTAACCTTTGACTATTATCTAATTCATACGCTGTAACTTTTGACGATTATTTTGTTGCAAATTTTTGTAACAAAATATTTTATAGCTTCATATTTAGGAACTAAGGCCCAGTGATATACAAATGAGGATTGAAAAAGTGGTAAATAGAATATTATCTGGACAAAAGCAAGAAGGCGGTATATTGATCGTATCTCATGCACCAATGCTCGATGCCTTATACAGGTTGGTAATTTCTTCTTCCTTTTTCCATTTTTATTTTTCTTGCAATTAATCATTTCGATACTTTTAATAGGTAAGAATAATTTAGGACTGAGTGAATGATTTCGCCACCTAAATAATTTATTTCTTGTTGATGAATAAATGATGAGGGAAAATGAAGAGCAATTTTCTGATGTTTGGAAGTTATCAAATAGTATTGATTTGACCTTTTTACTTCATAAATCATCATTCTGATGTTTAGAAGGTTAACAGTTATCAAATAATATTGACTTGACCTTTGTACCTCATAAATTACCATTCTTTATAAAGTAATTATAAACTGTTTTTTTTTAAATTATTTTTCTCTTCTAGAAAGTAGAAATTTGTGATGATAAGTTGAATGGAAAAACGCTGTAATGAATAAATTAGAGGAATTAGTGAATTTTAATAAAAATAATGATCGTTAATTTGATCGATGGAATATTTCGTTCTCATAAAATATCAGCAAATAAATTTTCATCATTTTAATAATATCATTATTTTTACAACAAAATTATAATTTTAGAAATAATAATTCTTGAGTTAAATATTAATCATTTTATGCTAATTCTATCAATAATTTTTTTTATTGCTAGATAATTTATCATAATTAAAAACCAACAAATTTAGGATGATAACAAATCGTACTGATATGCCACGAACAATAGGTGATATGCAACGTTTGATATGCTACTATCCGCATTGCTCGGTAACAATTTTGCAATACAATCCGTTAATAAAAGTATGGGAAAATCGACGTGATATTATACCATCGTTATTATATTGGCATAATAATTGTACAGCTAATGTACCAAATTTTGATTAAATCTAAAAAATTCTTATCATTTTCAATTTTTTTCTATCAATGATAATATTCATTTCGAACAATGATAATATTCATTTTGAATAATAATTTATGCAAAAAAAAAACTTTTCTTATTTTATAAGGAATATTTATAAATTATTAAAATAAATATATTGAGAATATTTTCATGAAATCGTTTAAATTTCATATATTCAAAAATCAATCAATTAATCTATCGTATGTAAATATTAGTTAAATTAAGAAAATAATATTTCAATAGCTTTTGTTATTTTTAAATTAATTTAAAACTATCTTCCAATCATTTCTTTTGGCGATAAATTTGAATTTGAAATTGAATAAAAATGAATGTTAACAAATGCATATTTGCATATTCAATCGACCAAATTTCACTTTTTCCATTATTTTGAAACATTAAATAATAATTAATTTTGATTTAAAATTGATGAATATTCTGATTTGTGTTATCACCTCAGTCATAATATCATTGATTAGTGTTATCACGTGAATCATAATATCATTGATTTGTGTTATCACGTGAGTCACAATGTCATTGATTTGTGTTATCACGTGAATCATAATATCATGATATATCAGAAGTGATTTATGTTATCACGTGAATCATAATATCATTAATTTGTGTTATCACGTGAATTATGATATCATTAATTTGTGTTAGCACGTGAATCATAATATAGTGATATATCAGAAGTGATTTGTGTTATCACATGAATCATAATTTCATGATATATTATTTTATTATTAATCATTTCTTTTGTTCATTTCAAAAATCACTCTCTCTTTTTCTATGTTATATAAAAATTCAACATGCATTTCAAAATTAGCTGTAACAGAATTTTGAATAGATTTATTTAACAGTTTTTATCAATAAAGTATTATTAAGATGCGATACATTAATAAAAAATTGTGGCGCCATTATCATTTAAATTCTATTAGCATTGATATGTTAATTTTATAAAGTGTTATTGAAGGTGTGGGAATTTGTTAATAAATTATCTTTGATTAATTTGAAGATATTATTTTCGAAATTCAAAAAATTGAACAAAATAGTTTGTAAATGAAAATTTTTAAAAATCTAATCCGGTACAATACCGAGTTCTTTATATGTATCATTTAAAAAAATTACAAACGCATTTCATATATATATATATATAATGCAAAACATAAATGTATCTTTATTATGTATAGTAAAATGAATTTTAAAAATGATTGACC
This sequence comes from Cercopithifilaria johnstoni, assembly GCA_916381525.1. Taxonomy (NCBI): domain Eukaryota; kingdom Metazoa; phylum Nematoda; class Chromadorea; order Rhabditida; family Onchocercidae; genus Cercopithifilaria; species Cercopithifilaria johnstoni. The sequence continues at coordinate 11,829 of CAKAEH010001672.1, read as the reverse complement.
AACTAATGACCATTCATTTCATATATATACCATGCAAAAAATCAATGTATCTTTATTATGTGTAGTAAAATGAATTTCAAAAATGATTGACCAACTAATGACCATTCATTTCATATATATACCATGCAAAAAATCAATGTATCTTTATTATGTGTAGTAAAATGAATTTCAAAAATGATTGACCAACTAATGACCATTCATTTCATATATATATATATATACCATGCAAAAAATCAATGTATTTTAATTATGTATAGTAAAATGAATTTTAAAAACGATTGACCATCTAATATCCATTCATAAAGATCTCGGATTTCATCCATTTTTCATTTCTATTATACTGTTCCTACTACTTTTTTCATTTATGTTATAATAATTGGTAAAATTATTGAACGAAACTGTATTCGTACTATTTTCACTTTTTTATTATTACTATTATTTTACAAATTTAAATGCACATTTTTCTTCTCATATAAATTAATCTTTCGATACAGGTAACTTTCTTTCATCAACAGGTGTAATTTTCCACTTATAAAAATAATTGCAATGTTAGCTCTTGTTCAGATGAACTTCGCTAGCGGTGACTAAATAAATCGATAGTGTATTCACTTTTTTCTTTTCATGCGAAGCTGTCATTAAGAAAAATTTGATAATGATTTAAAATTTATCTTTTTTTTTTTTAATAAATTCAATTCTGATTGTTAATGTTAGATATGTAAGTGAATGCTTAAAAATAGAATAACTAACATGATCATTTTCAAGGAGTTAAAATTTAACTCGAAAAGTTAAATTTTAGGTCATATCATAATATCATATCATAATCATATCATAATAAACAAATATTATTATAATGGCATATTATTGCTGAGAAACTTATCGATTTATTACTTTTCAATTTTTAAATCACAACAAACTTTTAACAAAATGTAAAAATTTTTAAGTTGAATTATTTTATTAAATTGCGTTAAATCTATGCTTACTGATAAATTAGATAGAAATAATAATATTTCAACTAATTATTTTTTACGTTAAAACATTAGGAAAGAGAACAAAAGCGTTGAAATTAAAAACTGTCATTTATGCCAATGATACAAGTATTTATCATACTTCCTCCCTTTCTGCCATATCAATATTTATCATACTTCCCTCCCTTTTATCATACAAGTATTTATCATATCTAATTTTTTTATCCTTCATTTATTTTACATTTTTGTTTAAAGTTTGCCTAAGCTTATTTAAATGTTAACAAATCATCCTCTTCCGCCGAAACTTATCAGTTTAGAAAATCGACTTTTTGTGATAATAATTTTTGATTAATATCTTATATTAATACTTGTATACTCTTTTTGATTCCTTCTCATTAATACCTTATCATTCTCATTTCTGATTTCTTCCTACTCGTACGTCTATAATGAATCTGAAGCATTTTTTCGTTTCTTTAATCATAAATTTATGTAAATATATAAAATTAAAAATTGTTGAGTGATATCGTGCAACTGTCAACTGTTCACTTTGGCAGATTACCTGGCTAGGTTTGTTTACAGAGTTGTGATAAAGTATTCGAATTCAGTTTTTTGCAATATGAAATAAAATTTAAAAAGTTAAAATTGAAATTCTTTCTGTCACTTTTACTACAATTTATAATTTATCGTGCATCATTCATTCAAATAATATGAATGAAACGTGGATTGATGAGATATTACAGAATTAAACTCATTCCTCTCTAATATCCATTCTTTACGATAATTATTCATCCTTCAGATCGGTAAATCATTATTCTCAATACATTTACACTGTTGTTGAACTATTACAACAATTCTATTTTGATCAGCTTACGATCTCCCATTTGATATTGCATCATACTCCTATTATCTATCATAGATTATCTTTTGCAATCGTTACTTTTGATACGGTTGTTATCGAAAAAATTTTTTTCGAGTAAAATTAATCTCTTCAGATTATAGCACACATTTTTACACCAATTAATTTTAATGATTAATTGAAATGAACTAATTCTATCTTTGTCTGTCTTGACCTTTCATATATCACATTAATTATTGATCAATGTTATTTTCGAATTGTTCATCACAAAATCCAGTTTCTTCTCTTTATCTTCTTTTATTTCCATTTCATCTCACACAGCATAATGTTCAATGATGTTACATTATATAAATTCTGAAATGAAATTTTTGTTCGAAATTTGGAATATTTCAGAAATTGATAATTGATAATTGATTGATAATTTTTTTGATCAATTGATAATTTATGATAAAAAAGTGATTATGCCAAGATGATTGTATACTATGCATATATTAGAGCTATGATGGGCGAACTAATTAAGTGTCATTAATATAAAATTGAAATTTTCGAATAAATTATGAATATTTATAAATATTTCAAGAAGATATTATTAATCAATTGTGCAACAAATATCAATATAATTCATTTGATAAGAATTTGATAAATTTGCGATCATAATTCCTTTCTATCGATGATTCATTCCCAAAATTATGATAGATTATCATTATTTTGCAACCATATAAATAAATATTACTATATTAAATATTTTGCAAAAAATTAAAAACTATTAACTATTCACAAACTATTAACTATTCACAATTAGCATAAATGCCAAATACCTGCATTTCATATGTTTGATCTCTTTCTTCCTATCATACTAACATCTATAATATTTTTTATCTTAATGGTATCTATCATATTTTCTATCATATAAGTATTTATCGTACTTCCTATCATACTTCTATGATACAGAAAGGAGCAGGTCAAAAGTTTGATCATTGATTGAAACTATCACATATTTCAACTCTTAAAGTGACTAAGTGAAAAAATGAATTTATATTAATGATTTATCTACAATTGTTAATCATCAATTATTATAATCCAATTTATCTCTCATATTGTTTTAATTTTAATAGATCATTTCTCAGATTAATTAAATAAATATCTGTATTAAATGATAAAAATGAAATATTTTAATAGATACTATTTCTAATTATAATAGAAACAATGATAACGAACATATATAATTTTTATTAAATAATATGTGAATAGTTAATAGTTTGTAATTTTTTACAAATTATTTAATATAGTAATATTTATTTATATTGTTGCAAAATAATGATAATCTATAATAATCTCTATCTCTTGATAAAGAAAAACTATATGATCGTCATCATTGTTTATTATAATCAATAACAGCATCTATTAAAATATTCCATTTTCATTTAATACATTTTTTTCCATTCAATAATATAATAAACGATCATGAAGTAGCAATTTTTTCCAATAATCTAACCTTCAAAACATGACATCATTTTTCTTCAATACATTAATATTTTCTACTAAGTGATACATCAGTATATTCTATTAAATGATATATCAATATATTCTACTCAATGTATATCAATGTATTCCATTACATGATATATCAATATATTCTATTAAATGATGCATCAATGTATTCTATTATATGACATATCAATATATTCTATTAAATGTTACATCAATGTATTCTATTACATGATACATCAATATATTCAATTAAATGGCATATCAATATATTCTACTCAATGTACATCAATGTATTCTATTAAATGTTATATCAATGTATTCAATTAAAATCAAAATTGATGATATTCTTAAAATTAAAACTGATAATATTCTTCAATTGATACTATCAATTGATTATTTATTCGCTCCAATAGAAGTGATCATTCATTGCAAGAATAGTTGTATTTATTGAATTATTTCAAAAGAAAAAGCTAATAATTATTATTTGCTTTAATTGAATTTCAAATGAAATAAATTTCTTCCATATAGGAAATATCCTTTTACATGACGACATATTATCATACATATATCTTGCATATACAGTAAACTAAATGAAATGATAAAGTATTATCATATAAATGATACTATTTTATCTTTATCGTTTATAATTATCGTAATATGAACACGTGCGCATTTTTCCACATATTTTATTGGCATATGTCAGCTGTACTAAGCAATAAATTAAGAGAGGTCATGGCCATAAGCCATTTTGCTGTCATTATTTTATGAATTATTTTGGCTCCATAAACTTACCACAAATGGCATTCATACTATAACGCATACAAACGCCTAATTTCCTTTTTAATGCTTTTTTTTCCTTTTCTTTCTATTGACATATTTTTTAAAAGTGTTAATAATTAAAGCAATAATGCTTGTTTTAATTAAATAATACCAATTGTATTGACAATTGATTAATTTGCGGTACTTGTGCCGGAAGAAATAAATTTAAATAAAATTGATTTTAAATAAAATAAATTTAAATAAAATTCAATTAAAATAAATTTGTATACCTTCAGTGCTGCGATTTATTATATATCATCAATGCTGCGATATCTTCAATGTATATCGTCAATGCTGCGATTTATTGTATATCGTCAATGCTGCGATATATTTTGATCGATTTTTGCAATACACTACATTCTTCAAACCTTTTCTTAAGTATTATCTATCTTCACTACACTTTTACATTTCGTTAAAACAGTTACTCTTTTTTAAATCTCCATTCTTACTACATTTCTTACTTTTTAAATCTTCCATTTTTACTACTTTAAATCTTCTATTCTTACCACAGCATCATCCTGCATTTGCATATTTACAATTAATTTTTTTAATGAAAAAAAGTGAAAATTTCAGAGTGAACTTTTATCTTTGCCATTTGGAAATAGAACTTCTATTTAGGCTTATTTATTAAAAAAATTTTAGGTGAAATTTTTTTGTGATAAAAATAGCTTAAATTTCTTGCATTATCAATTTTAGGTTATTGTAGGAGAAGGAAAAAGATTTTATTTTATTAGATATTTTCATTGAATTTAATTACCTTTTATATATATACGATTTTCATAGATAATTTTTATTTATCATAAAATTTTCATCTATTCTTGTGTAACAGTCTGTTTTGAAATTTCACTTCTTATCATCGCAAAGCATTCCGATAAATCTGATAATTGATAGAACTTTAAAAATTACCCTTTGTAAATTTGTAATAAGCTAATAGAATTTTCAATCATATTTAAAATTACTATTACACATTAAAACTATACATTTAAAAATATATTATACATTACCTTCACAGGCATTTATCATCAAGTTTTATTTCAAATAAATATGGCTAATGAAATAATCAAACGTTAGTTTTCATTCGTTTAACTTTCATTTATAAGTACTAATTTTTCGATCAAATAAATTACAAATTACATCATTATTGAGCGAAGTGAAAGATATGAATATTATTTCTATGCGACTATTTCAAGCGATACTATTATATCATAATGATTTATAATTTTGATTTTAATTTTCATTTTTCCTCTCTTTCCCTTCCCTGTTTACTTCTCTAATTTTATATTATTTCATATTTCATGTAAGTCATAATTCGATCTAGCAAATGAATTGAATTAAAGATTCACTAAATTCTCTAAAATTTCTTTTGACTTTTGAATCTATTTTATATCATAGTTTTCTTTCGAGGGGAAAAAAAATTTGAAATTTCAAAAAACATTTTGCAAATTTTGAAAAATTATAATATAATATAATTTTATAATATAATATAGATTTTATTATAATATAGTATAGACTTTTTGTTTATTAATTAAAAGCAATTAAATTGAAATTTCATTTGATATTTTGCAAATTTTTGCTAATTTGAAATAATTAGCGCAAAAAATTATGATAAAAGAGACGTGAGAAAATTTTTCAATTATAAAAGTTTAATATTGAAAAATTATACCAAATGGGTATATGGTTAAAGATTGAAATAGCAATAAGCTGAAAGTTGTCATTTTACGATTAACATAACATTTATGGTGACACATAGATGACATTTTTATGTCATCGAATGATTGATTGTTAGAGTTATTCATTTGAAATTATTTATGATTACAGTTATGACATGATCTTTTGAAGCAATGAAATGATGGTATAGAAATTTGCACAAATTGATCTCTCACCTTTAATCAATAGTGATAAAAAGAAAAAAACCATAATTGAACCTTTTCTTTTCAATTTTCAACAGAAAGAAGAAAAGACCACTTGACCAATCATCACTGGTCACTTATGCTATGAGTTAGTAGTATACTGCTAGTCACTTTTGCTATGAGTTAGTATATTGCTGGTCATTTACGCTATGAATTAGTAGTATACTGCTGGTCACTTATGCTATGAGTTAGTACACTGCTGGTCACTTATGCTATGAGTTAGTATGCTGCTGGTCACTTGTGCTATGAGTTAGTATAGTGCTGGAGAGTCACCACTGCCACAAATGACCTCTATCTCTTTGATTGGCTGCATGCTCATTTCCTCCTAACTTGTGAGTCATTTTTTTGACCTATAAACAGGTCATTTTTTCTGCTTTCACGCTGTGCAGCAACGATCAGAAAAAAACAAATACCTATCGGAAGCCATCGAACAACGGACGATGATAAATAATTGTGCCTATTTCTGAGAGTATGTGCTTGTGCGTGTGCGTGCGCGTGTGCGTGCGCGTGTGCGCGTGCTTGTGTGTGCGTGTGCGCGTGCATATATATGCATATGTATTTATGTTTATACGTATTATGTTAAGTATGTAAGGGAGAATAGTGAGCAGCGGTATGCTACTTTTTGTGAACGATATAAAATGCCTTCCTTCAATTAATTATTTTTAACATTTTCATTTTATTTCATTATCCAAATTAATTAATTGTAATGCGATACCTAATAACTAGAATGTAAAACTAACTCTTCCTCCCTCTCTCTTTCTCTCTCTCCCTTTCATGTAAGTCACCTGAAAATAAATGAAAAAGAGATTTATCTGTTGCAAATATAATGTAAAAAAATATCATCATAATTAAACATTGTTTTAACGCACAATGATTTTTAAATATTATAAATTTCAAGGAGAAATTTTTTAAAGTTTACAATAAAATGAAAATTTTGAAAGTATAAAAATACTTTTAATACATATTTTATAATTTCATATATTTTCCTTTAAAAATTACTTTATATAATTAAATTTAGGATTTGATAATTCTCAACTTATTACTGATCATTCTCTCTCCCTCTCTCTCTCCTTCATAGAATCTCTTGAAAAAGATGAAAAGGAAATTTTAAAAACAATAACACTTTTTTGTTCTAAATATAATGTAGAATAAAAAAACAACCAAAATAAAATATTAGGATTATATGAAAAAAAGAAAATTTAATATTAACTATTTCTTAATTAATTAACTAATATTAATTATTAATCATAAATTATTTCTTGGAATGATTTGATAATGATAATATATTCTACGACATTGTTGAATTTATCAACTAAATGTAACATTAACTATAAGAGTTGTTGTTGTTGAATTCTGTAATTCCTTTAATATTTTATTTTGCAATAATTTATGCCTAATTTTAGGAATGAAAAATAAGAATGAAGAAAATGCCTTAACATTTTCTTACCCTTTCATTTCATCTACCTATCTAATTTCATTTCATTATCTTACCCTCTTCTCTTTCTTCATCTCTTTTCTTTTCTGTTTATTTAAAAAACAAATAAATTCAAATTGCTCTTTACCTATCCCCTAAAATTTGCTCTTTTATCGTCAGTTACTGTTTTTCTTCAACCAAAATGTTCACTTCCTTCTATCACCAGTTCTGTCTAATTTTTAAACTTTCACACCTTTTCCATCAATATTTTTCATACTCTCTTTCTCTCTTTTTATTTCTTACTTCATATCAATCAATAAATTGATAATCAGTAATTGAAATTACAAAATGTTTAATTTCATTATAGGTGCAAACAAATTAGCAACATATTTTATTTATTAGATTCAATTCCGGAAATCTATTTACGCTGAAATACTTATGCCTTTGTGCATATTTTGTTTGTTAGACTCATTTCCGGAAATGTACTTATGCTGAAATACTTATGCCCTTGTACATATTTTATTTGTTAGATTCAATTCCGGAAATGTATTTACGCTGTAATATTATACCCTCGTACATATTTTATTTGTTAGATTCATTTCCGGAAATGTTCTTACGTTGAAATATTATGCCTTTGTTACATTTCATTTGTTTACTCTCAAAATGACCTCATCATCTCAAAATGATGACCCCTTTTATAACTTCACTCTACTAAGATATCATATGATTCACATATAATCATACATTACCTTAGTACTTTCATAAGGATCAGTTAAAACTAAAATACCAAGAAAATCAATTCCTCATTGAAATTATTTATTAGTCATTTGATAAATTATTCATTTAATTTCTACTGCAAAAATTTCAACTTTTTTCGCAGTAAAAATTTACAATCAAACATGTTACTATTTAATCTTAAAACAACATATTCGGTTTAAAATTAAATTAATTACTTATTTCGTTAGAAAGCAAAATAATAAGTTTTGTAATTAAATGATTGATTACAAAATATTTTATTAACCCATAAATTAATAAGCTATATGATTATTGTAATAAAAAGATTTCTCTACCAAAAACCTCTATGATAATATGTTTATAAGTTTCGCAACAATCAAAAGCATATCACTTATCACATTATCATCACATTATTTAGTTTTTTGATATTAAAAAATTTTTACACTAAAATTTATCGAAAATTAACAAATTGCTAACACATCTAAAAATGTCTGTCCTTTTGTTGAATTTTTAAATGGAAGAAAATTGCATTGCTAATGAATTGGATGTCTTTTATTTGCATCTCTCGAAGACTGTCACTTATTTTCGTTCCCTTTTTTTTAGCATCATCGCCGCCATTCTTTAAAATTCGTAAAAAAATTTTTTTAAAAAAATAACATTCTCTTTTTTGTTGTTATATAACATATGGGATAATTGCTTTCTTCCGAAACCATTTTCGTAGAATAAATTTTCTTCCTTTTGCGTGGCTTTCTTTTTTTAGCAATTTTAATTTTAATTTTTAATTTTTTCTTCTTTGTAGCTCTTTGTTAATTATGTTAATAACTATGTTAAACATTTGTTATTTATGTTAATTATAGTTTTTGATAGAAGTTTATGCTAATTGTAGTTTGTGATAGAAGTTTTGATAATTTTAGGAAGAAATGATAAAGCTTATTATATATATATATATATATATATGAGAAGCGAATATAAGTGATATATATGTTAATTATAGTTTGTTATAGAAGCTTATGTTAATTACAGGAAGAAATGATAAGGTTTATATATGAGAATATATATGAGAAGCGAATATAAGTGATATATATGTTAATTATAATTTGTTATAGAAATTAATGTTAATTATAGTTTGTGATAGAAGTTTTGATAATCTTAGGATGAAATGATAAGGCTTATTATATATATGAGAAGCGAATATAAATGATAAATGATAATTTCTAATAATCATAGATATATTTTCTATGATTTTATTTTCTATGATTATATTTTTCTAATGATTTTCTAGATATATTTTCTATGATTTTCTAAACGATCATAAATATATTTCCTATATTTCTAATGAATTGATTTTTTTGAATTTGAAGCAATTTTCTTTATAAAAAGATAGGCACTTATCATTTAATAATAAAATATCTAAGGCTTTACATGCTAGCAAGATGATATGCCTTAATCACGAATTGAATTAGCACTCAACGATGATAGTAAATAGCAGCCTAGAAATTTAAATGTTGATAAAATAATTGAATTTTCAAATTTCTCATCAAATTCGTAACGTATATATTTTCCGAATGAAGCAATTTTCTTTTTCATTTAAAATTGAAATGGATAAATCGTAAATTTAAAAATTTCACAAACTTTCCGAATTAAATTCATGTATGACAATAGGATGGAACTGAAAATGGTATTCAAATGAATTACAAAACCAAATTCTTATTTTACAACGTAGGCTGCTGAAGTTAGAAAGGTTGTCTAGCGATAAATATATCAAATGACAGCCTTCTTCATATTTGATATTTAAAGGATTGAAAAAGCAATGTTTTTTTATTCTATCTAAAAACTGATAAAACTTTTCTATGTAGTTTCTTTCTACTATTAGGTATTAAAAGAAAACTATAGGTATATTCAAATTTATTTAATTCCACCTAATTATTATACCTTTATTCTTGTTAGTGGCACAATATTATTTAATTATTTAATTAATCGTTTTCCGTAATATCGTCTAATTTTAATATATTGGGCAACAAATTGCAACACTTTTTCTACAGCTTTATTATACCTGTTTTAGATTATGCCTCATTTTTATCACATTGAAAAATCACAGATTTTTATTCCTACAATATTTAGTAATATTGGAAATGATATTTTTCAAATTAATTGATCAATTGACACACATAGACACATACATACATATTACACGCATATAATAATAGCAGCAATCATGTTGTTGTGTAATAAAAACATTTCAATTATATTAGAGCTTTGTTGAGATTGTTTTACCTTTCCACAAATTAGGCCAATTGATCTGTTTTGATTGATTTTTTTCCAAAATGTTTCCTGGTATATTTATCACTTCCTGATTTAGCAAGTAATAATTTAATAAGGAAATTTTGTACATGAAATATTTTTCGTGAGATTCACAATGATCGGCCATCCAGATCTAATTAACATTAATTGATCATTTCTGGTTTTCAATTTCTTTCCTAATTAAATTTGTGTTAAACTAATTTCAAGTGTTATTTATTGCACAGAATTGACCCTAATGCTTGTTATTATTATTATTACTATCATTATTGTTTTTTTCGGTTTAATGTTTTAAATTTTAAATTAGTTCAGGTAATTTAATTAAAAGAGTTTATTGCCGCAAAATAATTATTGTACAAAATTGATTAATTAGCCAAAATACACACAGATTTTAATTTGAAAAATTTGAGGTCCTTTTCCAAACCTTTTAATTTAGAATTTTTGCCTTTAAATTTTTAAACATTTCAGACATACATATTATTGCCACCCAAAATTTCTCACAATTTATCAATTTCTTTTTTTGATAAAAAAATTCAAAACAATTAAAAGGGTGTAATTTTTGTGTTCTTTTTTGCTCTTCCAAAACAAATTGATATTTGTTATTCTCTTCAATTCTTTTATACTATTGCAATTTTCGAATGATAAAATTATTCTCTTTTAAATCAGGCTTTGAAGATCTATTGTTGTGTTGGTTTACCGCATGACATGCCACAATTTTGATTGATATATTTCAACGGCAATACATACTTTCACCTAACATATATTTTCATCATATGTTATATTAAATTTTCACAACTAATCAATAACAAAATCAGTATTTATTATCCTTTTTATAATTATGTTATTTCAATTTTAAAATGGTAAAATTCTAAAGCCGATTTATTATGAATCTGACATAACATAGGATAATATATTTCATAGAAATAAATATCTCCCTCTACAATTTGTTTGATATTATTTCATTTATTTTCCGAAATGTTTTTTAATCTTTTCATATTACATCATTTATTGTAATAAGTAGTATCGTAATGTAATAAGTAATATCGTAATGTAATAAGTAATATCGTAATATCACTACTGATCTTACCGCTTCTTAAAACTAAATTTTTTTCAACTATTTTTGTTAAATTTTAAGTACTAAAAAATTTTCATTAATAGTATTTGATGAACATTTTTGAATTCATTACTGTCAATTCAATTCAATTTACCTGTGACAATATCATTTAATAGGATTTCACTTTTAAATTACTTTCAATTGTCACATTTTATATTACTTATTCACAATATATATATATATAATAAGTAGTATATATATATATATATATATATATATGTAGCAGA
>CAKAEH010001671.1:0-38297 GCA_916381525.1 Cercopithifilaria johnstoni | reverse complement strand
TTCCCTCGCACAGTTTCTTCTTCTCCATTTCCTTCATCTTCTTTTCCACTAGGAAAAGCATTCGTAGTGCGAAGGCCCGATTTCCCAGTGTGAGCTCCTTATATTAGTAATCCAAAGCAGTACGCTGCAGCTCCTTTAAATGATCATGCAGCGGTTTCATCGGGGTTTTCGGTTCCCCCGTTATAATCTGAAGCGGGAATTATTTTTTACTCAAATATTGGAAAACAGTAAAATTGTATCTGTTGAAAAATGAAAAAAAATTTTTGCCGAAATTTTCACTAAAAAATATAATTTGCAAATAATTCTTCAAATTTTATTCCAGTACCGCGGCATATCGAATCGAACAACGCTTCTTACGACTCAAATATTTAGAAATATTATTGGATTATTATTGCCATAACCCTCTTTCCAACCAAGCCCGGACTACCCTCAATCCAACCAATTCTCGAAGTACCCATAATCCCATTTCCCACTAGAGAATCGTCACCCTTACCGTTATGGTTATAGTCAGTAGTATCGGAGTTAAAACAATCATAAACTGATTAATTGAATTCTTTCTTCGCCTTTTATATGTTTATAATGTGATGTTTATTGAATTTAAATATTCAAAATATATTTGAATATTAAAAGAATATTTGAATATTTAAGAAATTATATGCAAAGAAATTTATTTCTCTTCAGCAATGATAATAATTATTCTGCTGCAAAATTAACATATTTAAAAAAGGAATAATAGTTTCAATCCTATTACTATATTTTTTGTTCTCTCTCTCTCTCTCTCTCTCCATCTCTCTTGAGAACTATAACTATTGAGAGTCAAAGGACAAAATATGATTGTAACAGAGAAAATTGATCTACTGATTGGGCATTTGATCAGTGTACAATAACTGAAATATAAGGTAAGTCNCTTCTTACGACTCAAATATTTAGAAATATTATTGGATTATTATTGCCATAACCCTCTTTCCAACCAAGCCCGGACTACCCTCAATCCAACCAATTCTCGAAGTACCCATAATCCCATTTCCCACTAGAGAATCGTCACCCTTACCGTTATGGTTATAGTCAGTAGTATCGGAGTTAAAACAATCATAAACTGATTAATTGAATTCTTTCTTCGCCTTTTATATGTTTATAATGTGATGTTTATTGAATTTAAATATTCAAAATATATTTGAATATTAAAAGAATATTTGAATATTTAAGAAATTATATGCAAAGAAATTTATTTCTCTTCAGCAATGATAATAATTATTCTGCTGCAAAATTAACATATTTAAAAAAGGAATAATAGTTTCAATCCTATTACTATATTTTTTGTTCTCTCTCTCTCTCTCTCTCTCCATCTCTCTTGAGAACTATAACTATTGAGAGTCAAAGGACAAAATATGATTGTAACAGAGAAAATTGATCTACTGATTGGGCATTTGATCAGTGTACAATAACTGAAATATAAGGTAAGTCACAATATAGAGCATAATTTATCGATAACATATGTTGATAGCATATTACTCAATTGTGTAATCATTGAATTTTGCTTAAACAAATTAAATGAATTTAAAAAATGAATTAGTGAAATGGAAATTGATAATTGCTAATTGTTTTTACTGATTGATAATTGTTTTTCTTTGGTAAACATTTCAGTTATTGTCGGAAAAATAGAATAATTTTCAAATATTTCCTTTCTTTTCAAATATTTTATGTTTTTCATATTAATTTCATTAATTATGCGAAACAGTTTATCATCCTATCATTTATTTTGCATTACTTTGTGCCACCCATTTTTTGTTTATTTGCTTNAATAATTTTCAAATATTTCCTTTCTTTTCAAATATTTTATGTTTTTCATATTAATTTCATTAATTATGCGAAACAGTTTATCATCCTATCATTTATTTTGCATTACTTTGTGCCACCCATTTTTTGTTTATTTGCTTATCTGTCAATTTTTGCATGTTTAAAAGGTAGAGGATGTGACCTTTATATGACCTTTGTCTATTCTAATTAAAATATCTGACAATTTCTTGGCATTTCTCCATTGCAATTAATATATTATCTTACTTAAATTATATTTTTAAAATTTCCTTTGCAAAATATTAAAGCATAACTTTAAAAGGACAAATTGCTAAAAGTTGTGTTTATTATTTTATTTTCAGACAGACACACACACAGACATATACTTAATACATTATCAATTGTAATGAATACAATAATGAGAAGCTGTCAGCAATGATTTTCAAATGAATTTTATCAATTTTGATAGCATTAACCCTTGAAATAATGGTAATTGTAATGATCGAATAATGGCAATGCAATATATCGTTATATTCATATTTAATATGAAATGGCTTACAGTACGATGAAAGTAATATCAAAATTTTTGGTATTGTAATTAGCATAGTGGAATAAATCACGATAGAGTCATATCATATATCATTTTTGGCTTATTCAAATATGTTGTTAAGTGATACTCTTTACGATAATCTGATGGCAGTATCGAAAAAATGTTAATAAAACAGATAATAGCAGGAAATGAATTGTATCAGATATCGATTACTTAATATTGATTATATCGGAAATGAAAATAAGGAATTCGTATTTGCTTTGGTGTCATTGTTTTATTTTTGTAAAAATTAAAACCTGAAAAATGAGTGAAAAGATAGATCACTTTTCTAAGCATCCAAATTTGATAGTAAAAAGATATATGAAATAATTAATCGAAAATAATTTTGCTTTTATCTATTGCATAAAATAGATGACACCGCTTTTCTAAACATTCAAATTTGATAGTGAAAAGAAATATGAAATCATTTCAATATTTAATAGATTTTATTTTAATTTAATTTTCTTTCACTCAATATCCTTATTAATATATTCATATTCTTATCACTTTTAATTGAGATATGATTAGTTTTATCACTCATTAATAAATCAATTTATCTTTTGGATCAAATGAGTTTTCATATTTTTAAGTCTCAAAATAGACAGCGCAAAATTTTTCGTTGATTTTTTTGCAACATATCAAATTCAAGTATTCAATTACACATATGATATATGATAATAAGTTAATTCATTTATTATCCTCCGGATAAATTTGTCATATTCGTTTGCTGATAATATCATTCATAGGAATGATTTTCTCGAAGTTTAAATTAATAAAGTGATAATGATGAGAAAATATGACAATTGTAGAATCAGAAATTAATGTCACCTGCTACATTTCAAATTTTCCAAATCGTATTTCAATCTTAAGATAGTCTAAGTAATGTTTTCATTTTCCAAATTAGAAATTAAGGTCACCTGTTACATTTCAAATTTTCCAAATCGTATTTCAATCTTTAGATTGTCTAAGTGATGTTTTCATTTTCCAAATTAGAAATTAAAGTCAAATTGTTATATTTCAAATTTCAAACTTTAGCTAGTCTAAGAGAGGTGTTTTCATTTGTCTAATGTTACATTTCAAATTTCAAACTTTAGCTAGTCTAAGAAATGTTTCATTTCCAAATGATATATTTGTATTTAGCAGAAATAAATTGAATTAACGCATTATGAAGTTATTTTCAAATTGCTAATTTTAAAACAATCAATTAAGCTTAATTATAATTTCATACTGTCTATCAGAAGCAAAAATGATAAGAATAATTCGTCATTTTTTTTTGCATTTTGATATGAAAGCAAAAAGATAGAAAAAGTTTGCTAAAATAAAAATCAATTTTAAAACAAAAAGAAATAAATAATAATATAGCATAATATATTTATAAAATATAAATCTATTAAAAATGAAATTGAAAGAATTTCTTTTTTGAATTCAAGCACCATTTATATCAGTTGTCTAATTAATCATTTTTAATTAATTCTAAAAATTCTGGTAGAAATTGATTAATTTCGGCAGCAAAATTTTCCACTAAAGCATATAGTAAAACCAATGGAACATGTTGATGTTGCTGTTGGATAAGCGTATGGAGTTTGTTGAGCAGGAATTTGATAACGATAAGTTGAAGGAAGTTGTTGTGGATAGTTATAACTGGAAGGAGGTGGTAAATAGGATGGTGGCCTATATTGTGGTAATTGTTGTGGCTGAAATTAAATGAAATATATCAGTTATTGTTTTATACAGTTAGAAAAGAATATTACGAGAACGGAACAATATTATTCGATAATGTAATATTTTTTATAACAACTATTATTAGTGCTATATTATTGTTTTATTATTATTACTATTTATTATTATTAATTAGTATTATTAGTATTACTATTAATGCTATTATTATTATTGTTTTTATTATTACTATTATTAATATTAATATCATTGCTTATTATTAGTATTGTTATTACTATTATTATTATTATTACTATTAATAATATTATTATTGTTATTATTTCTTCTTATTATTATTATTACTATAATAACATTAATATTGTTATTATTGTTGCTTGTTATTATTAATAATTTATTATTAATATTATTATTATTATTAGCTAAATTAATTAAACAAGTGATCAAATTTGAAACAGCTAATTATATTCCTAATTTATTAAACAATTTTAAAAGTAAATTAATTATGCTATAAAATATTAAAAATTTTACTTGGCTATATGTGCTACCATAAGAGCTGCAACTGATGCAAATGAATAAAACACAGCAGTAGGGAGATTGAGCTGGTATAATTGGCGGCGGTGGTGTAAATGGAGGTAACGTTGTCGTTGGTATCGTATAGGTTACAGGAGGAGGATATATTGGTTGAACAGATGGTGTACATGTGCAAGGGCAAGAGCAAATTTGCAACATAATTTGAATTGGTGAACATGTGCATGATGATGGTTGACATGAGCAACGTTTAACAATTTTATGTGACATTTCGGTATTCTTTTCCATCTGCTGCAATTATTACTTTTTATTTTTGCATTTAAAGTTTAACAAAATTAAAAGATTTAAATAATTTCTCTTTTACTATTTCACGTTTGATAATTTAGAGATAAGAAAAATGATAATTTTTCTATTCTTTTTTTCAAATGATAATTTCAAATTAAACTTAGAAATATGAAAAATATGGTAGAAGATAAAAGTGATAGATCTTATATTAATGAAGTTTTGTTTGATACTGTAATAATTCAATTATTGTTTGGAATTTACTACCTAATATTCTGCAGAATTATTATTCGATCAGTAATATTTAATACTGTAGGTTGTTAATTTGAGAAGAGATGAAATCAGAGACAATGAAAATTAATGATAAATGATTCAATTATTGTTTGCAGTTTACCACCTACAGTAATCAAGAATTATCAACAGAGCGATAGTGTTTGAATACTGTAGGTTGTGGAAACGACGAAGAGTAATTGCAGAAACGATAGAAGCGGGTGATGAATTTAACAAAATTTTATATAAAGAAGTTATTAAATCATTAACGTTTATAATAACATAAGACAAATTGTAAATTGGTGACAGCTAATATTGTCCCAATAATTTTAAACTGTTTGCTCCACTGAATTACACTAATAAAATTAGCCAATATTATTTTGCAATTTCTTCCAATTTAGCAAATTTTAGAAATCAATTTAAAAATTAATTAATCAATTTAAAAACAAATTTATATTTTGCAATTTAAAATTTATCCTATTTTGTAATATCTTCCAATTTATCAAAAACTATCCAAAACATTTAATCCAATCTAATATATTTTTATCATACTGTTATACACATCATACTATTATCATACTATTTGACAATCTTGTAATGGATATTTGTATTAGATGATACATCCTATCAAAATCGTTGAAAAAATGAAGGAAAAAAGCTTTTAAGAGAAAATCTATCATCATACTTATGTTATAATTAATAAATAATTATTATCCAAGGAATTCTTTTTCATCTAATTTTCTCTTAGTGAAAAATTATTATTTTCTCCTAATTAAAATTAATTTTAAAATTAAAAAGAAATGGTTCCTGTTTTTCAAAACTTACAATTTTACTAGCCGAAGCCATGACGAAAATTAATGAAATGATTACAAATTGCATATTTTTCCCCGTAAATCCTGTAAACAAAAATCAGAAAAGAAAAATAAACAAACAAACATATAATGAGAAGACAAAAGCAAGAAATTTGATTATAACAAAATTAGTATTCTAGGATTGATATGATTACTTATTAAAAAAATATCAGTGAAGAAATAAATGATTGATTTCATAACTATTTATATATCAAATAGCAAATCGCATATTTTTCCCTGTAAATCATATAAACAAAAATTAGAGAAGAAAAGACAAAAGCAAGAAATTTGATTATATCAAAATTAGAATTCTGATATTATAAATTATAATATCAGAATTCTAATTTATCAGTGAAGAAATAAGTGATAACTATTTATTTACTAAATAACAAATTGCATATTTTTCTCTGTAAATCATGTAAACAAAAATCAGAAAAGAAAAATAAACCAACAAACATATAATGAGGAAGACAAAAGCAAGGAATTTGGCTATATCAAAATTGGAATTATATCAAAATTGGATATTATAAATTATAATATCAGAATTCTAATTTATCAGTGAAGAAATAAATGATTGATTTCGTAACTAATTATTTACTAAATTACAAGTTGCATATTTTTTTCCCCGTAAATCATGTAAACAAAAATTTGAAAGGAAAAATAAACAAACAAACATATAATGAAGAAGACAAAAGCAAGAAATTTGATTGTATCAAAATTCAAATTCTGATATTATAAATAAATTGGTACTATTAGAATTCGAATTTATCAGTGAAGAAATAAATGATTGATTTCATAACTATTTATATACTAAATTTTAATTGTTGTGTAAATTCAAATGAACGATAAAAATTAGTACACACCCCATTGCATAAAATAAATACAAAATACATAAGTATACAAATCATAGAAAGAATGGATGGTTAAGAGCGAAAGAAATTTTATATATTTGAAATGATCAAATGTTGTGGAAAGGGAAAAAGAGGAAATGTTGTTGTAGACAAACTGTAGACAAACTTAGTGCTAATCATTGTTTGATGACAAAACTGGAACTTCAAGTTTCCATTTAAACTTCAATTTTTTTTGCTATTAGTACTTTTAACTTGCTATTATAGAATAGAGTGCAAACTGTAATGGAATGAATTCAATCCTCAAATACTTACAACTGTTTGTTGATGTTAAAGATGACGGTGATGACTGTCAATAATATTTTGATGATTAATGAAATAAAACCAATACTTACAATTGTTGTTGATGTTAAAGATGATGATGATGATGATGATGACGGTGATGACTGTCAAAAATATTTTGATCATTGATGAAATAAAACTAATACTTAAAATTGATGTTGAGGTAGATAATGATGATGATGATGATGATGATGATGATGGCTGTCAATAATATTTTGATAATTGATGGGAAAAAAAAAACGAGACCAATCTTGTCAATTTCTTTAACATTAAAAAGCATTAACTTGTATGCTTACTTAATTACTAATGTATCGATAAGTAGAAAAGTACTTGTGAAGAAATATTTTGATTTATCATTTTATAAGTCATTGTTGATTCATCGTTTATAATAAGAAAAATAAATTAAAATTATACAAAATATAAAAATCGGAAATTAATATTATCATTTATAATAGGTAATAATTGTTATATTATTAATGAAAATACAGGTAAAATGCTTGTAAAAATTTTTGATAAAAAAAAATTCAAAAAAAATGTTGGAATAATTTAATTATCAATTTGTAAGAAAATACATTTATTTATTGTTTTAAAAATTATCGATTTAATTATTATAAAAATTAATTAAAATTTGATTTCATTCAATTTTGAAATATTTTATATTTAAGATATATTATTGCAATAATAATTAATTATTTTAATTGTAACAAAAAAGAAATTTTTTACAAAACATTTCATATATTTTCATTAATAATATATCAAATAATTTTTAATTGGTAATGAGAATTATTAAGTTTTTAATAATTAAATATTAAAGAAAAAAGCATTTTGCATTTCTTCGTTATTATATTTGTTCATTACAGCTACATATGTAATTGTTCTTTATTATATTAATTTATTACATACACATGTGTAATTGATATTCGTCATTATATTCATTCATTACATATACGTATGTAATTGATATTCATTATTATATTAATTGATTACATAAGTTTTCTCTTCCATTAAGATAATATCATAACACAATAAATTTTATCGTCATTCAGGTATCCCAAATTGATATTCGTTATTATATTTATTCGTTACATATACATATGTATTTGATATTCATTATTATATTAATTCATTACATATACACATGTAATTGATATTCGTTATCATATTAATTCATTACATATGCACATGTAATTGATATTCATTATATTTATTCATTACATATATATATATATATATGTAATTGATATTCATTATTATATTTATTCACTATATATGTACATGTATTTGATATTCATTATTATATTAATTCATTACATATACACATGTAGTTGATATTCGTTATCATATTAATTCATTACATATGCACATGTAATTGATATTCGTTATTATATTTATTCATCACATATACATATGCAATTGATATTCATTATTATATTAATTCATTACATATGCACATGTATTTGTTATTCATTATTATAATAATTCATTACATATACACATATAGTTGATATTCGTTATTATATTAATTCATTACAGAAACATATTTAGCTGTTATTCGTTATTATAATAATTCATTACATATACATATGCAATTGATATTCGCTATTATATTAATTCATTACATAATTATAAAAAGTATTAAAATAGAGAAAGCACTATTACTAATTTCAATTTTTGATTATTCCTCAAATTACATCAAAAATTATTTTCAACATTCGTTTTTTTTTCCATCTAACAAATCATTTCTTCCACATCTGTTACCAATTTTCATATTTATCTTTCGACTTTTATTTGTATTTCTTTCTATCCTTCTTTCATTTCATTTTCTTTTTTTCTTGCTCATTCCATTAAGATAATAAATACAATAACAGAATAATTTTTCATTCGTCATTTCAGGTATCCCAAATTATTTTTATAATTGAAAAAAATTTAAACAACAAAAGCTCGTTCAGGTAAACGGAAAAACTACTTCAATGATTCTTTTTCTTTTCTTTTCCTGTTAAATGTAAACATTTAACTCAAATCTATCAAAATTATCCATTTGAATGAAATAATCTAACAGGGTTGCAACTAAAAAAGAAGGCGACGAAAAAATTGAAAAAATTACAAATTCGTTATTGCTAACTGGTTAGTATTTATATTTGACAATATATATCAATTCGATATGAATGTGTATGTGTGTGTGTATGTGTGTGTATTCTGTGTGTGTGTGTTTGTATGTGTGTGTGTATGTGTGTGTGTGTAAAAGAATTTCCACACTAAACTATGAATTTATTGTGTGTGTGTATGTGTGTGTGTGTATGTATGTGTGTATGTGTATGTGTGTATGTGTGTATTGTGTGTGTGTGTGTATGTGTGTGTGTGTGTGTGTGTAAAAGAATTTCCACACTAAACTATGAATTTATTGTGTGTGTGTGTGTATGTGTGTGTGTGTATGTGTGTAAAAGAATTTCCACACTAAACTATGAATTTATTTCAATTCACAAACAACACATATAACCAGATGAAGAGTGAAATAGAAAGGATAGAATTGATGAAAATTTGTATTGAAGATGAAAAAAGAATTGGGAAACTAGAGGAGTGGATTAAGTAAAGAAGTTAAGTCAAGAAATAAAATTGTTATAGAAGTAGTAAGTTGGATTGACAAATTAATCATCCGGAAATGTTAAAGTTAAATTGACAAATTAATCATCCGGAAATGTTAAAGTTAAATTGACAAATTAATCATCCGGAAAAGTTAAAGTTAAATTGACAAATTAATCATCCGGAAAAGTTAAAGTTAAATTGACAAATTAACCACCCGGAAAAGTTAAAGTTAAATTGACAAATTAATCATCCGGAAATATCCATTTGTAGTTCCTTTTTTCCGATAATCCATTTTATAAAGTGAAAAAATCAAACATATGCAAGTAGTAAGTTGTAAAAATAAGTTAAACAATAACCGTTAAATTGACAAATTAATTATCCGGAAATATGCATTTACAATTCCTTTTTTCCGATAATCTATTTTACAAAGTGAAAAATTCAAACATATGTATGTGGTACGTTATAGAAGTAAGTTAAACAATAACTGTTAATTGACTAACAAATTAATCATCCGAAAATATGCATTTGTACTTCTTTTTTTCCGTAATCCATTTCATAGAGTGAAAAATTCAAACATATAAAAGAAGTAAGTTTTAGAAGTAAGTTAAACAATAACTGGTAAATTGACAAATTAATCATCCGGAATTATGCATTTTGCGTTTCTTCTTTTCCGATAATCTGTTACATAAAGTGAAAAATTCGAACATATATAAGTAGTAAGTCAAACAATAACCGTTAAGTTGACAAATTAATCATCCGGAAATATGCATTTGTACTTCCTTTTTTCCGTAATCAATTTCAGGAAGTGAAAAAGGGCGAGAAAAAGAAGTTTCAACAGTTGCAGTTTTATCAATTTTGAATACTGATAAAACTTCAACTATTGAAATAATGGATTAATAAAAAGGTAAGAAAAATTTTACCTGTTTGTTTATTAAATTTAGGTAAAAAGTTTTCAGCATATTTTTACATTTCCAAAATTTGAAATAAATTAATTTTGCATTTTTGAAATTCTCAGACTATTGTGATATACAGTAATTATTTCAAAACTTTCTTCAGTTAATCTATTTTAGGCTATAAAAAAAAGGAAATTATATATGTTTGATTATAATATATTGTGTTTAAAAAAAGCTAATTATTTTTTCTTAATTATTTAAATTCAAATTTACAATTGTAAAGTTCTGTTTTTTAGTACGAAGCAAATTAATTATTAAATATAAAAGACAATTAGTTATTTAATGGTAAAATTTTTCCTTCAATTAATTCCGAAATTAATTATTAATTGTTTTAGCTTATTTGGCTAAAATTTCTCTCTTATTTAAATACCTAAAATTGTATCATATATATGTAACAAGAAAAATTAAGAACAAAAAATGCTGGCTTAGATAATGTTGCACAAATTTATTCAATGATCAATTCTCCTGCATGCCATCGTTTTGCAGTCTTGCAGTTTTGCAGCTATCATTTTGCAGTTTTGCAATAACATTGATTGTAACATTTCGAATATTTTGTTTTTATTTGCAAATTTACAATTGTGGACAATCATTGTTAGAATTTACAATTGTGGACAATTCTTGCCAGATCAAATTTCTGTATATCTTAGACTGCTGGTAACAACTGGTAACACCGATCATCGATACTTCCTACCGGAGCAATTACCTGACATTTCCATATATTGTTGCATATTATTTATTGTTTCATTATAGTAGTATATGTAATTGAGTAAATATTTCATCATTTCCATCCTTTCTTTTTCTCCATCACAAATAACAAATTTTGCTAATAGAATTTTTAATTAGAATTAAAAAAGTTTTTTAAATTTATGCTAATTTTTTCTCAGTGATAATTAATAAATTAATTTCTTAATGATACCATATAAATTATGCTATTTTCAAACTGAAAAAAAGTGGAAATAGTATTAGGAACAAATTAAATTTAATTAGTATAGGAATGAATTAAACTTAATTAGTATAGGAACAAATTAAACTTAATTAGTATAGGAACAAGTTAAACTTGATTAGTACAGGAATAAATTAAACTTAATTAGTATAGGAATAAGTTAAACTTAATTAGTATAGGAATAAATTAAACTTAATTGGTATAGGAATAAGTTAAACTTAATTAGTATAGGAACAAATTAAACTTAATTAGTATAGGAATTAATTAAACTTAATTGGTTTAGGAATAAGTAAAACTTAATTAGTATAGGAATAAATTAAACTTAATTAAAGATTAAATTTTTTAAATTACCATAATCATTTAATTCTGTATTGCACTTCATAAAAATGAACAACCGATATACCTTGGCAATTATTACTTTTACATTTATTAAATATTTACGACAAGGCAATTCGCCTTTTTTTTTACAGCGCAAAAATAACTACAAATGATTCATCAATTTTCAACATCCTTTAAATTGTGTAAAATGATAATTTGTTCAATATGATTCATTTCGACTCAAATATTTAAAACTTCCTGATTCATCAAATAAATTATTTGTATTCAATTCATAATTGCTCATATTATAGGCAACCATTGATTATACTAACCGATAACATCATAACTTATTTGATAATAATTATAATTCAAATACAACCTTATCTGTTATCAATTGAAATCAATGAATTTCACAGCATAAATTTTGTTCGTCGGAAATTTATTTTAACAGTTCATGGATATATTTAAAATCTTTGAAATAATTGATCATGATTAACAATGCAAATACTACTCATACTTTACAAATACTACTCATACTCATAATTTTGTTCAAGCAAATACCGTTCATACCTTAATTATAATCATGGTAACTATTCATACTTTAATTAATCGCAATCATGAATACAATTTATACTTTAATTATAATCATTCATAATTTTTGTAGTAATTATGCACAAATAATGATAATCGTTCTCCTTTTTGAATAAATATTATTTATCAATTAGTATATCTATATTAACAGTTTATTACTACTAATTGCATATTGATTAAACTAATTGGAGATTAATTAATTAAAAATTTTACATTTCTTTTTTCCATTGCATTTTTTGATTTAATTATTTTAATATATTGCAATAAGCTGAATGATGACGAATTATAAAAGCATGTTAGGAATTTGTAATATTTAAATGTAAAACAGATGAAAAGTTTTAGGTAAATATAACCGTTCATTAATTATATTCTTCAATATTTGCATAACCATTCAATTATCGTCAAGTTATTCATTCACAACTATTCCAATTACATAGTTTATTATATTTATTCAGTGATGCATAATTTTTTTCCGGTTTTAAAAACATTATTATTCAACTATATCAGGATTTCTTTTTCGTATATTGCTTAATGAAGAAATTATTAGTTTTAAAATTATTTAACTATATCAGGATTTATTATTCCTTAGATTGCTTAATAAAGAAGTTATTAGTTTTAAAATTATTTAACTATATCAGGATTTATTATTCCTTAGATTGCTTAATAAAGAAGCTATTAGTTTAAAAAATATTTAACTATATCAGGATTTATTATTCCTTATATTGCTTATAAAGAAGTTATTGATTTTAAAAATATTTAACTATATCAGGATTTATTATTCCTTAGATTGCTTAATAAAGAAGTTTTGAATTTTAAAATTATTCAACTATATCAGGATTTCTTTTTGCTTATATTGCTTAATAAAGAAATTTTCAGCTTTCAAATTACAATTATCCTTTTGCAGCTTTTCCAGAATTTTTTTGATAACAATATTTTTTATCAATAAACTATCTCATATTATCCGTTAGTGTGATAATTTAACTGAATAGAAATTTTTCATGATAAATGAAACTATACAAGTTTAAAAATTTTTTATTATTTAACTTCGTTTGATTATTTGCATGCAACGAATACAATTTGATAAAATATACAATTTTACTCATTTCATCGAAATAATTAATTTTGTCCTTTATTTTCATTTCATAATTTTATCATAATCAGCAACGAATTGCTTATATTTCGCCATCAAATCATCATTGTCAGCAAAAACTTTATATTTATCAATGAAATAAAATAGCATTACTCGATGCACATAGAGATATTGCTGAAAATTGTGATCAAACCATAATTATTACCGTGCATCAAAGTGATAAAATGCAATACTATCCAATATCAAAGTGATAAAATCTATCACATTTATTATTTGTCAATAAAATGATTTGTTTGATGCTTAAATATGATGATAATTAGTAGTTGATATCGAATACATAAAAATTTAAATCCATTTGTATTACTTTCACATGTAAAGTTTGTCTCGAATGAAAATAGAATTGAAAAATTCAAGAAAAAAAATCAATAATTAACTTCTAACTATTCATTCATACCTATAGAAATTTTAAAATGATATTCTTTGTTTTCCTACAATAGCTTTAATTACATTTCTAGCAATAGATACCATATCATTTTGTATGGTAAATGGTCGTTGATTTCGAAGCTCCTTCAGAATTTCATCCATTGATTCACATGCTATACCTTGCTGAAGTTTCTCCAGAATATACTCAATTGCTACAATTGCACCGGTTCTACCAATACCAGCAGAGCAATGTACCACTATTGGTTTCTTGGTACCGCGAATACTCGATAAAAGAACCTATTGAAATTACATTTGATAATTTTGTAAATTGTAAATTGCAATTTATTAGAAAATTAATTATTAATTTGCATACCATTGAAGTAAGTCGACATGGTGGTACACCACGATCTGGCCAATTAATCCACTGATAATGACGTATTTCACGACTTTTATCATGACCACTTTCCTTCCATTGAACTTTCAAAAGACAAACTCGTACAGTTGTTTCATCTGGTGCCAGTGATCGTACCTAAATTAACTGTATTTCGATGTATATCAATAATTCAAGGATGTTTGAATTTTACAGTTTGATGATATTTTAGGTGAAATTTGAGATGAACAAAAATAATGATTGAAAATATAATTTCAATTAAAATGATAAAAATTATTGAATTTACGACCAATTACTAATAAATTAAATATTTAAATAAATGATTAGTAAGGAATGTTTCTTTTAAAAAAACATTGAAATGATAAAAAAATGAAATAAGTGATAATAAGTGATAAGTGATAATGTTAATCATGAATTATAATACTATGGTACTCCTATCGTACATAAGATTTTTCTTACTACTATCCATTTCTATCATTAATTTTTAACGATAATATAATATCATGATTACCCTTAATGAATAAATAAGAATATTTGAAATTCTATTACTGAAATCGTATGATAATGAAGAATCTGTAAGCTTATCTAATTACATGTTTACAAGCACATTAATCTAATTTAATATAGTAACATGATATCATAGTAATTTATAATATAATACCCCTATATTTGAAACTGTAATGTCGCCAAATGAGGCTGTTTGTCCAGCATCATTAGGCCAATATTGTTCACATTTATTCATTCCTTTCTCAATTATATTTGTCAACATCACGATACTATCACTTTCCTCTTGTATAACCATATGCCAAAAATCGACCACACTATTTGGCATTGGACCCTTAAATGTATTCATTTAAATAGAATTTTATAATTAAATAAAGTTATAATTAATTTAAATGAATATATAACTGTTGCGAAAAGTGATTATTATATAACTAAAACAATTTTTGCCCAAAATAGTCACATTATCTTTAGCCTAATTAAAAATGTTTTAATTACTTCTGGTAGGTGGAAGGAGGAAAAGGATGTAATAATAAATATATTTAGTAGAAGTTTTGAAAATTTATTTACATCAAAAGAATAATTAATTGCAAAAAATAATTAACAAATAATTTATTTACATCAAAAGAATAATTAATTAATTTTAGTTTTTTTAATTTGGAATTAATTTTAAAAAATATTAGAAAATTTTTTGTAAATTTCATATTTAAAAAGAATTGAAAAATTTTGTTGAAATTATTTTAAATTATTGATTGCTAATTATTGCTTAAATAATTTTCATACCTGAGTGCAAATGAAGCGTTTCTCATTAATTGGTGTTGCAATGTAATTTGCATGAATGAAATCATCTTTAACACCAGGCCATCGTAGTATAACACGACATTTATCTTGACATGGGACATCTTTATATCGTGATTTTCCTGCTTCAAAAGTGCCTTGAAATGCATTCGTAGTCATACCTTCTGGAGTATAGCGTTTCAAACTTAAAAATTCCTCACGTAATCCACTAACTCCTTTATCCAATGCTCGTCGAACCCATCGTTCAACCTAAATTTAATATTAATATGATTGTAAATTTTTTTTTTTATAAATTTAAGCAATAATTAGAAGACATTGTTTTAATTTTAATTACTTCCATGTATTTAATACATTGTCATTTTAATTGATCGGTTGATTAAAGCTAAGAGTTAATTTTTTGTTTAATTATATTTTATAATTTAATCGTAGTAAATATATTAAAGCAATTAAAATTAAACAAATTAACTCTTACCTGATAACTAAATAATTATGATATTATGAACGTTGTAAATTTTAGCTTTTAAAAACTTAACTCAATGATTACAAATTTTTATTCATATTTTATATTTAATTTGATAATATCATTAACTTATTAAAAGATATTTATTAATTCTATTATCTACCTATTTCGAATATTAATTACCTTTTCATAAAATATTCCGAAAGCATAAAAGCACTTAACTACTTTAGAAATACCTAAAAATTACAAATTATTACTTCTGTACGAGCATTAGCCTGGCATTTAGCAACATTAAGTTGTTGAGGATTTGCATCTGTTTCACCTTTTCCTCGAGTTTTCCTCTTCGAACTAAAAAAAATTTGATTTTTCTTTTTCCTCAAAATAAAATTAGATTATTNTGTACGAGCATTAGCCTGGCATTTAGCAACATTAAGTTGTTGAGGATTTGCATCTGTTTCACCTTTTCCTCGA
This sequence comes from Cercopithifilaria johnstoni, assembly GCA_916381525.1. Taxonomy (NCBI): domain Eukaryota; kingdom Metazoa; phylum Nematoda; class Chromadorea; order Rhabditida; family Onchocercidae; genus Cercopithifilaria; species Cercopithifilaria johnstoni. The sequence continues at coordinate 21,594 of CAKAEH010001671.1, read as the reverse complement.
GTTTTCCTCTTCGAACTAAAAAAAATTTGATTTTTCTTTTTCCTCAAAATAAAATTAGATTATTTAATTCTTTTTAAATACAATAAGAATTTTGGAAATTTCATGATTAGTAAGAAAAATTCTGATTTATTTAAATAATGAGAATTTCATGATAGAGCAATTAAAAATAGTGGAAAATGAAAAGTGGGAAAGAAGAAGATGATCGTTGAAAATTAGTGCAGATAGTGGTAGTAATGATAAATCAGCCGAATTAGTATAGATATGATAGTAGTAGTAATGGTAACTCAGCCATAGTATTATGAAATTTTAATTAACATTTATGGCAATAAACTTATATGAGAATGGCGATAGATATGCCGAATTAGTATAGATATGATAGTGGTAGTAATGATAAATCAGCCGAATTAGTACAGATATGATAATGGTAGTAATGATAAATCAGCCGAATTAATATAGATATGATAGTGGTAGTAATGATAAATCAGCCGAATTAATACAGATATGATAGTGGTAGTAATGACAACTCAGGCGTAGTGTTATAAAATTTTAATTAACATTCATGGTAATAAACTTATATAAGAATAACGATAGGTATGGCAACCGTAATGAAGATATTATTGTTTTTAAAAAAATTTAGAAGACAGAAGCATTGAAAATAAATTTAAATAAAAAAGATTTGTTGAAGTTTTAAAACAAAAATTTAATTATTATATAAATTAATTATCTCTAATTTGATATACATTCCTATTTTATCAATTATATAAAACTAAAATTAAAACAATATTAGTGATATTTCAGAAAAACGATAAAGAATTATGAATATTACAATAACGAAATGAATTTCAACCCTTTCATTTGATTCCGATGTGCAACGTTTTATGACAAATAACAACAATAATTTCCAATCATTTAATTTTTTCATTTTATATCATTTTTTAATTCCGAAATTAAAAATTATCATTTTGTAAAAATTTTGCATGAAATTTTACAATGTAAATATAATTCTTTTTTTAGCATATAAAATATCATAATAGTTTAATTTTTGTTATTTATGAACAATTTATGCAATTTATGATAATCTCAATTTTATCATTTCTCATGATAATTTATGCAAGTTGTGATAATCTTGAAATTTCCTTATCATTTATCACTGTTTATGGATAATTTATGCAATTTATGATAATCACGAAATTTCCTTATCATTTATCATTTTTTATGGTAATTTATGCAATTTATCATAATCTCAATTTTATCATTTCTCATGATAATTTATGCAAGTTGTGATAATCTTGAAATTTCCTTATCATTTATCACTGTTTATGGATAATTTATGCAATTTATGATAATCACGAAATTTCCTTATCATTTATCATTTTTTATGGTAATTTATGCAATTTATCATAATTTCGATTTTATCATTTCTCATGATAATTTATGCAATTTATGATAATCTCGAAATTTCCTTATCATTTTATCATTTTTCATGATAAATTATGCATTTTGTTATAATTTATATATTTCATAAAAATTATGATAGATGAACAATTTTATCCTAATCTGTTTTTAAAATCCTTTTTTTTTGATATCATAATTTATTCCTGATCCGATTTCAGAAAAATTTTTGTTTTCACCGAATATTTTTTGATACTTTATTATATATTTTCCTTTTGATTAATATAACTTATTACTATGTTATACATATATATATATTTTTTATTGATTAATATAATTTAAGAATTATTATCTAATATATATATATATATATATTTTATTGATTTTATTGATTAATATAACTTAACAATTATTATATAAAATTTCTTTTTGATTATCTCAAATATCTCAAGTGAATTTCTTATAAGTGATGAAAACCTGTTAAATGCATTAAAAGTTTGTTTAACTCTTTTATATGATTTCTATCGTATTCCTGTTTAGATAAATATTTCTATACTGTAAATTGAAAGAATGAAAAGAATTTAGACAATAAATTAAATTTGATTTTAGCATATACAATAGTAATAGCATAATAATAATAATAATAATAATAAACTAGAAATCATAATTATAGTTTTCGATTTTTTCATATTTAAAAAGTTTGAATAAATGTTTATTTGGCACTTCAAAAATTGCATACAATTCCAGTTGCATATATTGATTGTAGCGAAAATACACATTTGGACATTTTGGAATTAGGGAAAAATTTAGGTAATTGAAATGAAACAAAAAATAATTTTTAATTTTTAAATCCTTTGTTTTTAAATGACTAAAAAAATAAAATTTTAATTGAAATAAAAATTGAAAAATACATAATTATATTTTTATATCTTAATTTATATCTTAATTATATCGTAATTATATTTTATTTTAGGTAAAACAGGGAATTAAAAAGAAAGAGAAATAATTTTTAATTTTTAAATGCTTTCTTTTCAAATGCCTAATAATAAAATTTTAATTAAATTAAAAATTAAAAATACTTAATTATATTTTTATAATTTTTTTTTGGATGTATTTATTCGGAATATTTGGTTAATTTAATTTATTTTTGAATCATAGCATTGCATATCAAACTTTACTATGTTTTCTAATTTTATTAATAAGAAAATTCGGGGGAAAAATTTACCATTTAATGTTTTGCTTATTAAGTTGTTTATTAAGAAAGAAGCAATTAAGATTTTTCGTTTTAAAATTCAAACATTTCATAACAAATAGCATCGAAAAGAGTTAGTCAATTTTAGAAGAGTCAATTTAAAAGAGTCAATAAAGGAGTCAAAGAGAAGAGTCAATTTAAAATTCCGGATCATAAAATGAATTTCAGATCATAAATTAAAATTCCAGAACATAAATTAAAATTCCAGATCATAAAATGAATTCCAGAACATAAATTAAAATTCCAGATCATAAATTTTTGACTCAAAATTCCAGATTATAAATTTAGAAAAATTAAATAATTCCCTTTTGAAAGATATTTATAGGACCTAAAATTAAATAAAGCGAGCGCTGAAGTGATTAAATAATTCTCTTTTGAAAAATAGTTATAAAACGTTAAAAAGTAAGCGCTAATCCAACAAGCACTCAATTCATATCATATTAAACAAATCCTCGATGGATTGAAATTTTCATAATGGGTCTGTTTGTCATAATTTGGTCCCATAATATTTCACAGACTATGCACTAATTAACATTTTTAACAGCCTTGTGGTCTATGTTGACGTCTTGATTATTATCCCAGAAATATAATCATTCCACTTCCTTTCCATATTCGTTTTTTTTTCGATTAAGATCTTCCGATCCGATCCGATTTTTTTTCCGATTTTATTCCGATTAAGATTGAAGTGATTGCGTAAGAAAAAGATTTTTTGAAATGGTAAAATACTTGCGGCCATTGGGAGCTTGGCGAGATTAAAAAAAGAGAAGGAAGAATCTATAAGTAAATAGCAATTGTTCAAAGTGTGAAAACGATTTGTTTCAGTTGCAATATGCAGTATAAAACAGCGATTTATCGTGATAATGCATGTTTTATCATATTAATCTATTTATTATGATAATACTATCATAATACTCTGTTATGATAATACAGCTGCTTATTGCATTTTTGACTTGCATGAAATGACGTATTAGTTTCGGGTGACTGAGCTGTCCACTTTTATATATCATTTGACTCATTTTTTGTTGCATTCTCTTTCCTTAATTTTAGCCAAATCATATATTTTCTGTTCGAAGCATTTATTTTTATACTGTAATAAAGAGCAATAACGCACGCAACTGGATACAGAGAATAGTACTAGAACGCTTATAAGAGATGTACCGGGACCTAAATTATTAAAGGTACGCTCAAAATATGCGAGACAGGCGCCAAAGATTCTTTCATACAGTCTTAGCTGTGATATGTGAACGATTTGTAATAATAGCTTTGTTCAGTTTGCAAGAATTAGATTTTACCATTTTAGGTGCGGAAAAAATACCTCATCATCCGGTGAATTCAAATGGATTTTGAGAAAACGTGGTTTCGAAATCCGGAATATGTACGATCCGTTGATAAATCCGAGAAGTATGTTTTCTCGAACATTTTCCTTTTTTTCTTGTTTCAGAATTATCTTGCTGTGTCTTGAATTCACTTGTTCAAATAACAGTATTACTTTAAATTCCATACTGTATGGCATCTAACAGGATCATAAGTTTTTATAAGAATTTTTCTTCATTTACACTGTCGAATATGAACGATGACAAACTGAAATATCAATTTTTTTCAGGCTGCCGAAAGAAGGTGAAAAAAACGTCTTGATAACATCTGCCTTACCTTATGTTAATAATGTGCCGCATTTGGGCAATATCATTGGATGTGCTTTGAGTGCTGATGCTTTTTCAAGGTTCTGTTTATAAATTTTTATCTTTGAAAAAGTTTTTAATCTGTCGTTATTTGATTACAAATAAACTATATTTTCGGTAGTATTTTCATATTAAGCTTTGAAATAAATTTCATTGTACTTTTCTAACTTTCGCGTTTTAACCGCGAATCAATATTAAAGCTAATCAATACTAAGGCTTAATGATAATCAATATTAATATTAAGATTACCTTTCTTGCTTTTTTAAGAAAGCAAAGGCTTTAGGCGATATGCGAAATTTAAAAAATATAATAATAAATTCGATTTCAGATACTGTTACCTGAAAGGCTGGCGCCGTTTATTCATTTCTGGTACGGATGAATACGGTACAGCTACAGAAACAAAAGCATTACAGGAAGGTTTAACACCACGCCAAATATGTGATAAGTATCATGCGATACACACAAAGATCTATAAGTGGTTCAATATAGATTTTGACTATTTTGGTCGGACAACTACGGAACATCAGACAGAGTAAGTGTATAAACAAGTGATTAAGTCAATGAGCTGGGATACTGGATAGTTAATGCCAGTTCATATTATCCATTATTAATAATGGGTTGTATGTCAGTTCACATTTCTGTTCACATTCCTTATACATTTTGAATTTTTGTTACCTCTTTGTTGCATTTATTTTGTTGTAGTCAGATTTCAACAGAAGCTTGATTCGATTCTAACTCGAATAAGTAGTTGAGCATCCACGTCCTACAGAACTATTGCTCAGCTTTGTTTTATTGATATAGGATCATGAAAGTTTTACTAATGAGATATAAAAATTTTTTTGCTTAAAAAATATGACGAACTATTTCCTTTGTGTAATCTTTTTTTCTGTGTGTTTTCAGACTTACACAAGAAATTTTTCTCAAACTTCATAAAAATGGTTTCACTTCAACTGATATCGTTAATCAATTGCATTGTGATAATTGTAAAAGGTGATATATTTTCATAAACTATGAACTGAAGTAAATTGAAATAAGTTGTGTTCATCCTTGTGCTCTTTTTTTGTTTCTGAAGAAATTGTTGATTGGATTTATTTAAAATCAAGTGAGGACGGTAAAGTAAACCTGTACTGATATTTTATTGGCAGAGAAGATGTTTTACTCGTTTGCTTCTTTAGAATCGTAGTTGCCTGATTTTAGAATATTGTGCTGCTCCGATATTCTTTTTTTGTATAGAAATTCGGTACAACATGTTAAACTAATTTAGCAGGATTTTCGTAATACTGTCTGATAGTTCTAGAATTTCCCTTGTACTGCTTACATTGGAAAAATTTTCTTTTTAGGTTTTTGGCAGATCGTTTTGTATATGGCGAATGTCCGTACTGTCATTTTGATGATGCACGTGGAGATCAGTGTGATGGCTGTGGGAAATTAATAAATGCCGTTGAGTTAATAAATCCTCGATGTCACTTATGCAAGGCAACGCCTGCTGTGAAACCATCAAATCACATTTTTCTTTGTTTAAATAAATTAGCAGTATGTTTTGAATTCATTTTCTCACAAGTAGCAGTTTTCATTTTATTTTTTACTTTTAGATAAAATTTATTAGGCAAATGTCCAGAGCACCATAGAGCTTAGCTTTTCGGAAACTCGGTTTTAAATGTAGCTTCGAAGTTATAATTGTAATTAAAAAGATAATTAAATTATTTTTTTTCCAGGGTGAAGTAGAAAAGCATTTAAATAAGCAGCTTAATTCGGGGAAAAATCAATGGTCAGCAAATGCTATATCAATTGCGAAAAGTTGGCTGAAAGGTGGTTTGGAAAGGCGCTGTATAACTCGAGATTTGAAGTGGGGTGTACCCGTCCCACTCGATAATTTCGCCAACAAGGTATTCAACTGTTGCTTAACTAAGTCAAATTATTAAATTTCAATTGCATAATATAACATTTCTCGCAGTGGCTGTTATTTATTTCTTTAGTGGATTTGTTCTGCAGCTTGTCAGAATGCAGAATTGTTGTAAGTGGATGGTGAAATCTGCAGAGGAATTATCTTCTTCTCCTTAAAAAAAAAAGCATTTTAAATTGGCACCGATGCTACCATTAAAAATTTTTCGCACTTCCAAATCAATAATTTTTTTGCCATGGTGATATATTTTGTTGATTAAAAATGAAAAATCAAATGTGATGTACTTGGTAAAATCATTGTTTCAGGTATTTTATGTTTGGTTTGATGCTCCAATCGGTTATTTATCAATTACTAAAGAATACTTAGGAAAAGGCTGGTCACAGTGGTGGAAAAACCCAAATATTGTCGATCTTTATAATTTTATTGGGAAAGTGAGTTTTAAAGATTCACATTTTGGTTTGATAAAAGGATAGAAAATAGTGCTCTGAATGACGTTCAAGCTGAGGTGTATTGAGTTAACTGATTATTTATACTTCCGATTGTCCCATTCTGTACTTTCACATTCATTGGTTTCTGCATTGGTTATTTTGAATTTTCTCTTTTTGTCCTAAACTTATTTGTTTTTTCTTTTTATGACAATGTTGCTTTCCACGCTGTTATGTTTCCTGCTACACAAATTGGTACCGGTGATAAATACACCATAGTGAATCATCTATGCGCAACGGAATATCTGAATTATGAGTCTACAAAGTTTAGCAAGTATGGTTTTACATTCATATTTCATACTTTCTAGTTAGTAATACGATGATAATTGGCTGGCAAATGTAAATAACCACTTCCTGGGTGGGGACGAAATTTCTGTAATAAAGAAATTGTGTTATCATTTCAAGGAAGCCGCGCTATGATTAAAATTTCAGGTCTTTCTCTCTCGCATATCCTTGAGAATCACTATTTGCGTTAATTTTTGAGATTTCCGAAGTTTACACTTGTTCGAATTTCTCACAAATTTTCGCTCTGATTTGGTTGATGAATGTTGATATTCAGATCGCGTGGTACAGGAGTTTTTGGCGATATGGTTGCAGAAACTGGGATTGGTGCCGATATTTGGCGATTTTACTTGTTATACATTCGCCCCGAAACACAAGACACTTCGTTTTCCTGGGATGATTTTGCATTAAAGGTGTTAGTTTTGCAATTATTTTTCTCTGAATTAGCAGAACCATCATATTCAAAGTTTATTGCAGTTGCATTCGGATAATGTTTTACCGGACAGGTAACAATTTTTAAATAGCAAATGCTTATTAAAATATCGTGACCATCTAGTTTATTGCAGTTGCATTCGGATAATGTTTTACCGGACAGGTAACAATTTTTAAATAGCAAATGCTTATTAAAATATCGTGACCATCTAATAACTGCGGTGGAAATTTCAAAAGTTGACTCCAGAGTCCGTAAATTATAAATTCTGACATATTTCAGGTCAATACGGAGCTTCTAAATAATTTGGGTAATTTTGTGAACCGTGCATTAATTTTTTTATCCAAGTACTTTGATGGTGTAGTACCAAATATGTACCTCGAGGAACAGGACAAAGCATTATTAGCACAAATCGCGTCTGACTTATGCGATTTTGATTCGTGCTTCAGTTCGGTGAAACTTCGTGATGGTATCATGAAAGTCCTTTCTATATCTAGGCATGGTAATTTATACATACAATCAACACAACCTTGGGTTCTGCTCAAGGGAAACGAAAATGACAGGTAGTTGCATAATTCCATATATCAAGGTTAATTCGAATTCATCTATGCAGGGTGCATAGTTTTGCCATAGTAAACATAGAGTTGAAGAAAAAAAAAATATACACAAATATTTTGTTTTAACTGGAAGCTAATATTTTTCATAGAATTTGCAATTTTACAGCAAATTGTTTTTTAGCTGAGCACGAAATAAATGTGTCTGCAGCAAAGTTACAGGAAATCGTTAAGTATAAATAGATGAACAATAAGAGTTGAGCAAATCGGGTTGATTAAGAGAGAAAATGAAACATAGGTGTGTGCTTATTCTAACAAAGGATTATTTTCAGGAAACGAGCAGGTACTGTAATCGGTATAGCAGCAAATTTAGCTTATCTAATTGCTGTTGTGCTTTATCCCTATATGCCGTCCATTAGTGCAAAGATTCGGGAACAATGTGGTCATCCGGCACTGGCTTTGCTGCCAAGCACTCCAATTGCTTTCTTAAAACCTGGTCATAAAATTGGCGAAGTTAGTTTTGCTTTTTTATAATTTTTGTATCTCTTGATAATGAAAATCGTTTTTGTTTCCTTTTTTTAATTCATTATATTTCAATATATATCCTCATAACATTGATATCGTGATCTTGGTGAAATAGGTACAAGATTTTGTTTTTTGCTCTTCCTGACATGAGAATTCCAATGAAAATAATGGTACAATGAGGGGAGAAGCGATCCATTATATGACATTGTTTTGTATTACTTAAGATTATCATCAATTATCAAAAATTTCTTTAATAAATATCATAAATTTCTTTTCCTAAAATTATATGAAATATAGCACACGTTTTATTGTGAGGAGACATCTGATCAATGATCATTAGTCAAATTATGTATGCACACATAGATGCTACCGCTTATCATAATTATGTCCTCTGAGACTAACAAAATCGTTTCAATTTTTGATAAATTGAATACAAAAAGGCTTTAACTGTCTGCGTAAACTAATTGATAAATTGTAAAATATATGACGACAATATCTTTTTTTTGATCTCGAGATTCCGGGAGGGTAATGATGTGTAATAAAATACTTATCTATTCCATGAATGAGATGTTTACTTTTTTTTACCATGAAAAAAAATATTCGGGAAAGTACATTCACGTATTCAGAATACTGCGTGTGCAAATCGCAAAGTAGTGTTGGTGTTTATGAGAAATATGTGCTTTATATAACATTTCTTTCGTTGAAAGTTTGCGATATAATGGGGTTTATCACAGTTTCCGAAATATGTTCTGTTGTTGGAAATAACATCAAAGTGCTCAAATTCCATGAAAAAAAGGAAGGAAGGAAGTAGTAATCGGTACAAACCGGAAAACTAACTTTCTAGTCTACCAGTATTAATGGATTAAATGATTTTTTTTTGCAGCCCAAACCGCTCTTTGTAAAGATGGAAAAAAATGTAATTGATGATTTCAAAAAAAGATTTGGTGGTGTCGGTGAGGCAAGAGTTGATGAACAGATGAAGAAAAAGGAAATAGTAGATAAGAAAAAAGCGAGGAACGAAGAGAAAGGTAATAATGGAGAATTGATTAAAGGTCAGATCGCTAGAATGACCTATCATCATGTTGGTAGCGGTGGTAGGTTTAGCAGTATTGCTGCTTTTATTGCTACTATTGCATTTGACTTCAATAAAAAAGCAAAGCAATGCTTAGTTTAAAATGAAATAAATTTACAATTAATTTTACGAATTCTTTTAGTAAGTTATTCCTCTATTTGTTTGAGATATCTGCAATATTAAAAACTAGCCTTTTTTCTTTGAAATTAATGTTCGTTTTATGCATTATTTATATTTGAGCCGCTTTCTCCTTTTTCTTTCACATAAATAGATTCATATGTGGTAAAAATTGGAACTAAGAGGGATTGTAGGATGTGTTTATAAAAAATTAAATTTTTATGTGTTCGCTAAAAGGAATATTAGAGAAAATACGCCAAGGAAGTTAGGTATGCGAAATTGGAAGGGTAACTGAATTTTGTCGAAAAAGATAGATAAGCGATAAGCAAAAAGGTAAGCTAATTTCAGGAAAGCTGTTTCTGAGTTTGTATTTTCTTTAGGGAGATAGAATGTTGTTTTATAGAGATTTCCATAATTATTTCTAAAAGCATTCATTTTTTCTTATAGATATGGCATCATCGTCTCTTCATTCGAAACTACTGGCCAATCAAAAAAAAATTGATTCTTTATTGAAAACCGCAAATATGAAGCTTGAACAAGGAAGTAATTTTTTTCAATTCTTTTCCCTTTCTGTCTTGCAATAATGGAAGAAAAAAATTCAGCTTAATATTCATATTTTATTGCAATTTCAGTAGAAAAGTTCGAAAAAGTGAAAATGCAGGAACAGAAAGAGCAAACACTCCAGTTAAGGGCAAAAATTGAACAATTGAAGGCAGAATTAATCAAACTGGAAACATTGGGTGGAAGTTAGTCTAATTTTCAAAATTTTTTTGCAGGTGTTCAGCTTTGCTAAAATTTGTATATTTAAAAATTTCTCTATCATTTTTAATTGTAATGCTGAGGAGTTCATAGAAAATGAGGAGTCTTGTTTCTTGCTTTTTTATATTTAATGTGAAGGATCTTTGTTGTGCTTTACTAGATTGTCGGTTTCATAGCGTTAATATTTATGACAAGGTTTTACTTAATTAAAATCACGCTCAACATATAAATGAAGTTGATCATGCAGGTCTTTATCTTATATTTTGGCAGTTCATTTGAAATTGAATTAATAATACGTAAGGAAACTGTTGATCTCTTCATATGTTCCTGTTATACTCTCTCACAGTGGCATTTTCACTTATCGTATTTCTTCAGCATCGTTTATTGTATCAATTGACTTATTTTCACGAAAAGCAGAAAATAAAACGCTGAATTTTTTTTTTCTAGATTCTAAGAAAGCTTTCGATTGTAATTAGATGCAGATAATTTTTAGTAAAGCAAGTCTACAATATTCCAAAGTTTGAGAAGAAATGCTTTCCTGCGGAAGATTGCAATGATACAACCCCATTGACGCAAACGGAAAAAATGAATAAACAGAATGTGAATGAAGTGAAAGCTTTACGGAGCGAAGTAAAAAAAAATAAAAACGAAGACACAAAAAGTAAAAAAGGTGGAAGCGAAAATAATGGAGGTTCGTTGTTTTTCTAATTCTACTTTATAAGAGAAGATTTTGTATTTTAGTAAAAATTAGAACAAAAATGTAAGCCGGCTATGGAATGGTTTGAAAGTGCGTGGTGTAAAACCATGTTTAGGTGGCAATGAAATTGTTTTATTAATAACTGAGTTCTTTAATTTATTTTGGTATACTATTTATATGATTATTTGTTATCTTTCAAGAGAGAATTTATAGGTTCCACCATACGATGATTTCAAACCTGTCTACACTTTCGTTCCCACTTTCCACCACTGTGGTAGACCTTGCTAACCTATCGTTTAAACATCTTTAAATAGAATACATTGATAAGTTTAAGTTTTGATACTATCATATTAGTCAAATAATTTTTTTAAATCTACTTTATGTTTCTATTGAAATACAGATGTGAAGGTTGATGATGTAGTTGATATTGGTCGCTTGGATTTACGAGTTGGCCGAATTTTGAAAGCAGAAAATCATCCAAATGCGGATAGTTTATATGTTGAACAAATGGATGTTGGTGAAGATAAACCCCGCACCGTTATCTCTGGCCTTGTACGACACATTCCTATTGAACAGGTAATTCATCTATTTGGCTCGTATTTTTTATTTATAAAAGCGATATAAATTAAAAATTAGCTGCAGTCTGAGCACTGTGTGAGTGTATTGAATGGGATGAAGAAGAGATTAGTGTAATCCTTTTTTAGAAAACTCTGACGGACCAAAGTTCCAACCTCAATTCAAAATATGCGCTACACTAATCAGTTGCGAAGACTGAAACTGTACACATCTTTTCACATACATCAGTTGCAAGCTTATATATTTGCTCTAAGCATGAGAGCGGATTGCGTTTCTTGTAGGATTTATGGAAACCCTGTTGCAGATGCAAAATCGGCTTGTGATATGTGTTTGCAATTTGAAGCCAGCGAAAATGCGTGGTATCGAATCGCAGGGGATGGTTCTGTGCGCTTCTACTCCTGAAAAAGTTGAGCTAATCGAATTTGATGAAAACTGCATTCCTGGACAGCCGGTAACCTGCGAAGGATATAAAAGACGACCGGATCCTATTCTAAATCCGAAGAAGAAGATTTGGGAAGGTGTTGCGCCCGATTTGAAGGTAAATTGTGAAGGCCAAGTTGTTTATAAAGGACAGCCATTATTGGTTGATGGAGTGTCACCATTACTAGCGCCTAGCTTGCGAAATGTACCAGTTAAATGATTATCATGGTTTTCTATATTTTGGTAGTTTTTAACTATCAAAATTCGATAGGTTTCTGAGTACGTTAAAAATCGGGACATTCTAGGTAAATTTTGATGATTTTTACAAATTTTGTTTGGGTAGTACTATGCATCGATTTCCTTGTTGTAATTTACTATTATTATTATTAATATTATTGTTTCTTTTACATTACTGATATTATTAATAATAATGTGTTGTCTCTTTTGTTTCTGAATAAACTGTTTTTAATCATTCATCGTTTGTGAGACAAATTTGATTGATTTTATTCGATAAATATCTATCTTTATAATGTTGATTGGTATTTCGTTCCTAATATTCAGCAAATTGGATAAGAAAAGAATGTTGATTGAAGTTAAAATGTAATGGTGTGTGTAGTATTTCTTTCTTTTAGGCGTGAAATGAGATATAGTGTGTTCCTTAAAACAGGAAAGCTCTGGATATTATTTCGAAGTCGATTAATTGAATCTGATTGATCGGAATATGCAGTTTTGTTTTTTGGGAGATACAAGATTTAATTGACTTTCGGGCAAGGGTGAATTAGCACAAGGGTGATGATATTTATATTCAAGCGAAGTATCCTATGTATTAGCGGGAAATATTGTTTTTTTTTTTTGCTTATAGGCGAACTTTTCTTAGGTAAATGTTAGCACAAGGGTGATGATATTCCAGAATGCTTGAACCGTAGTTCTTGCTGCTAAATTATATCTTTTTATTAGAAAATAACTAATATTTTTTGATGCTAAGGTATTTTCTAACTGCTTAATCGAATAGGAACCGGGAATAGCACCCATAGTATTTTGACAATATTGTCTTTTTGGTGTAATTTCACACAATTATCAATGGTTCGACTTTGAAAGTTAGTTGTCGATTCATTTTAGAATAATGGAAATGTTTCGTGTTTTTTCAGACGAGCAGGTAGCGTTTTCAACATGGAGCCAAAGAAGATAAGAAATAAAAAGAAAAATAAAAAGGGAAACATGGATGACGAAAGATTTAAGACAGTTTTGAACGATCCACGTTTTGATGCACTACCGCGAAAGGAAAGGAAAGTAGTGATCGACGAAAGGTATCTTTTCTGACATTTAGTTCTATGTTATATTTTCTCATTTTGCGGTGTTGTAGATTTACTCCTTCGCGCTAATTTAAGAGTTTTTCGGATGCATTCTTTTAAAGCATAAATTGTACGTCATTAAGATCAATGAAGAGTGTTAAAATAGCAATTTTAAAACATCGTTAACGGCAAAATTTTTTAAAAAAACATAATGACGCCACCTATTTGTATAGTGTCCTATACGTCCACGTAAAATGCAGTGGCTGGTAGTTCTCAAAAATGCTTATTATTGACCGTTTAATCTTATTTTGATGAATTCCAAAAAACATTTCCCTGTTTTCTTTCGTCTTATTATTATCCTTCACGTAAAGATTATTAATTTTTGATCTCGCTAGCAGCTATATTCTAGACTTTTTTGAAACGTATGTAAAGATATGTTTTTCACGTCGATTTCTGATTTTTCTAACTTTCGGAATTTTCAGGTTTAAAGACATGTTGACAAGTAGAAAATTTGCGTCAAAAAGTAACGTCGATATGCGCGGTCGACATGTCAGTTTGAGACCAAAAAACGATTTAAATGTGTTGTATGAATTGTCAAGTGATGGTAGTGTGGATGTTGAGTCAGAAGAGGACAAGGAAATTAAAATTGATTTAGCTCGCGGGAATGGTAACATAACATCTAGTGACGAAGATTCATCTTCCGAATGGGAATTGGAAGAAGTAAGTTTTTGGTTATGCCACTTTAGTGGTAAAATTTCACATCTTATTTTGCTATTTAAGCTATTGCTAGTGTTTTTTTCTGGTCGCTTCTGATATATGTGCATTTATAATTTTTTACCCATTCATCTTCTAGTATTTTGTTGCCATTCAGCGAGGAAAGGAAGGAACGATGAAGGGCTAAAAATTTTTTTCATTCATTGTCTAGAAATTACTCATTAAGCGAAAGTCCTGGTAACTATCAAAGGCGAAGATAGCCTTGTTTAACTTAGTCTTTATTACGAAATATCCATTACCAATTTAACCAATATCCAAAAAGTGGTTCAGGTAGAAAAAGAGACGCATAACTGGGGTGAAACTGATAGGGATGCTCGTCGAGTTGAGTGGGCATCTCATCGTTTAGCTTTGTGCAATATGGAGTGGGATCGAATTTCGGCAATTGATATTTTTGTTATGATATCCTCATTCAAACCACCTGCACCAGCTGGTAGGTCTTTCTAGATTGTTTTGTATATGCTCTGGGGAACATTGCTAGATAAATAAAGAATTTTTTTAGCTATCCGATCAGTGACAATATATAAATCGGATTTTGGTCAGAAGCGTTTAGAAGAAGAAGAACGTATGGGACCCAAATTGACTAAGCTAAAAAAACCAATTGAGGATACGGAAGAAATGGATGAGTAAGTTATTCGTCTTCCAATTTTTCAGAGTAGAATGGGAATGGTAGGTTAAGTATAGAATGATTGATTCTCTATGCTGTAATGAAATTCTAACTCTTTCTTGTTGTAGGGTATGAACTCAAAGAAAGAAGGATAAATTATTAGTCCTTCATCTCATATACATTAGCCGCTTTGAAGTTCTGTTAGCCTGACACTTTGCAGTTTTTTTGGCTTACTTGAGTCTTCTCAGAATATTTTCCTAAGTTTAACAATATTTGGCAGATGTACATGCAATAGCCATGCAATAACCTTGCAGAGAAACTCGTGAAGCAATGAGAGCTTACCAATTGGAAAGGATGAGATATTATTATGCTGTTATTGAGTGCGATGGGTTGGAAACAGCCTCTTACCTCTATGAAGCATGTGATGGTGTTGAATTCGAAAGTAGCTCTATACGTTTGGATTTCCGCTTTATACCCGATGATATGACCTTTGAAGTTTGTTTTAAATCTTGAAGTTAAAAGTTAGTTTCATAAAAACTAGTAGCTCAAGAATTTATTGCAATGACACTGAAATTGTAAAGTCTCATCACTGCCGAACATACTTATTATTAGAGTGCTAAATATTTTCAGAATAATGCAATTAAGGAGCGGGTTACTGAAGAAGATATCAATTTCAATGCATTTAAGCCCAAGATTTTTGAAAGTGCAGCTTTATCGAAGTCGTCTGCTAAACTCACGTGGGATGAAACAGATCCGGAACGTATCAAAGCAGAACAGGATGCATTTCTTCCAGATGCAGATCTTGATCAAGTCCAGTGAGTACCGTTGAATGTTCAAATAAAAATATTCCTTTTTAGTTTTTGATCGAGTTTTGCATTTTGGACGATTTTTAGTATTAGAGTTAAATTTTACAAATTTATTTCATTTTCGATTCTATACATTAATAGTTTCATGTTCTCAAATTTATAGGCATTTATTGGCGCCATGTTCATCTGACGAAGAGAACAGTGAAACAGGAAAAAATATAGTGTTACTAAAAGAAGCGGAAACAGAAGCTTTAAAAAAAGCTGATCCGGTGATGGAAGTAACGTGGGATGTAGAAATGACAGATGATATGATTTTGAATAATAAAAAGAAAAAATGTGGTGAGCCGACACCTTGGGAAAAATATCTTGAGAAGAGGAAAGCGAAACGCAGAGTGGGTTATCTTTTCAAGTCATATCTAGGAAAGCCTATGTCAATTAATTGCATTGGTAACTATTTCTCTCCCAAACGATGACTGTTAATAAAATGATAAAACGATTTTGAATTGGATATAGAAACAACTATCAGAATATCTGGATGCATTTTAACAAGTTATTAATGATTCCATCTATAATTCTGTAGTCTTAATTAAGAAGTTGGCTGGAATTACTATAAAGTTTCAGTAATTGTCATCATTTTTAAGGAACGAAAAGCTATGATTGCTGATCTGAAGAAAAAGCAGAAGGCAGAAATGGTTGAAAATGCTGTTGAAAATGTTACTAAGCCATCTGCAAAAAATAAGCTGAAAAAACGTATCAAAAGTAGTGAATCAGATTATATCGATGATGAAAGGTAATTTCTTTAACAAATTCATTATATTCCTAATGTCATATCCTTCATGTTTTTTATAAATATGTCAAAGTTTTTTATCAATTCAAGAAAAAGATCTGTTAACTACCCATTTTGGTGATTTTTTCTTTGAGAGTTTAGGAATATTTCATAGCTTTTAATTTTTCGCTCCTCAGATT
Source organism: Cercopithifilaria johnstoni (assembly GCA_916381525.1). Lineage (NCBI taxonomy): Eukaryota > Metazoa > Nematoda > Chromadorea > Rhabditida > Onchocercidae > Cercopithifilaria > Cercopithifilaria johnstoni. Next base: position 5,009 of record CAKAEH010001671.1, on the reverse strand, counting down.
TTAGGAGTTTCATTTCATCATTGCATTAGCGCTATTTCATCCATGCATTCTGTAAGAGTGACAAGGTTTGTAATCCATGTCAGAAACAATAGGCATGGAAGCCGTCAAGTTCATTCTATAAGACAGAACTAGTAATTGTTTGTTTGTTAAGGTTCAAAGCTTTGTATAGCAACAGTGCTTTTGCTATTGATCAATCTCATCCTCTGTTCAAATCATCAAAACTCGCTCTAAGACAGGTTATGTTTTTGTATTTTCAGATTTCATTTTAAATTTCCATGTTTTTTGAAATTTTCATCTGCGACATTAGCTGTAGTTAGTTTATATTGTAGTGAACGTGAGGTTCATTCTGTGCGTTCAAAATTGAGGAGGCACTTAACTTTAAAAAAGAATTGAAAATCATATGAGTTAAGTGAATGCTTTCCATTCCATGTTATTTACTCTTGTATGTATTTATCATGCTAAGTTATATTTTTATCTTTTTAGAGCAACTTTTGCATATATTCATGCGAAGTTATCATGTTCCCATATTGTTGGGGAGTGTTTTAATCTAATTGTTATTAGATTTTAATACAAATGTTTTGTTGTTAGCGAAAACAAATCATTTCGAGCTAGGAAATTCAGCAATCGATTATGTAAAATAATTGGAAAGAAAATGCAAAATACACATATTTATTTACCTTGCTGCAGGTTGAAGAGAAGCGGAAACATAAAGTTGTTGCCAGTCCAATCGAAGATAACGTTGAAACGCTAGCAAATAAGTTGAAAAAAAAGCAAGTGATGCGAAAAAATTGAAAGAAGTTTACTGGAAATTTTTTCAAAACTGAATTTTTTACAGGAAAATCCAATTTGTAAGTGTCCACATTTGTCATCTTTATTGTACACTTTTTTATTCCCAGGTTTATGTTGTCTGGTCCTTTGATTACTGATATTTTGAGCGGCAACTTGAAATGAAATAATAAAGTTTATGGATATGTCTTGTGTGCGTATTATACTCATGAATTCCACTACTCATTCATAATCACTTTACAATCTCTTTCTTCGACGTTTATCTATCAGTAGAAAATTATTTCAGAATTTTAATGATAGATCTGTGGAAGCTGTTCTGCAAAAATTTTGAAGTTTAATTAGTTGGAAATATTTAGGTTGTTTTAATCAGAAATTTCTATTAACTATGGCTGTTTGTTTGATGCATTTTTTAAAAAATATAAAATTTATGATGAAATCGTGATTATTTTTGCATCAAAGAGAAAGCAAAACAGAAAACTTGTAGTAAGCAGTAATGGAATCATGATTGCTGTAAATTTTTAACAATCAATTTTATATCACTATGGTGTTAATTACCGTGATCGTAGAAGTTTTATGATTCGTGTAACATGTAAAACATATTTGGATAATGCTAAAATCTTATATGTATATGTTTGTTTACTATTTCTGCTAAATCAAATTTCTAATTAATTCAAACTTTTAAAATTTGTTCATTGTATTACTGTAAAAAAAAAACAGCACGGAATGAAATAAAATACAGAAAAATCGATCATACATCATCATCATACCTTTATATTTGCAAAAAGTGAAAATATTAGAGTATTTGCTTATAGCTTCATCCATTTTATCATTAACAAACTTTTCTTTAGCATTTACATTAAGCATTAATCAATTGAAAGTTATTTGTTTTATTTTTTATTGGTAATCAATAATATGCAATGAATAATTTTTTGAATTATATTCTTCCATATTTTAACTTATCGTATTTATCAATTAGTCTAATTAAATTTAAAATATTTTTTAGTTATTTTGACAAATCAAGTATTCTCTGCTTAACGTATTATTTTCAATACTAAATTTTCATTGTAATCATTCAGTTACGACGTAATTGAATATCTCCGAGGATAAAAGTTATATTTTAAATTACTGTTCAAATATTTTGAAAGATATCTAAAACATACGACACATATTTTTGTTGAATTATTCGTGAAAAATACATCTGATACCGACGATACCTTTATTTGCCTTAATTTCCTATTTCATTAAATTTCGTTTTTATAATATTTAAATATTATTCATTGATAAAATTTTTCCGTTGGTAATTTCTATATAATGTTTTTTCACTGATAATTTTTCCACTGATAATTTTTATATAATCAAAAATTTTTTCCACTGATAATTTCTATATAATCAAAAAATTTTTCCACTGATAATTTCTATATAATCAAAAAATTTTTCCACTAATAATTTCTATATAATCAATATTTTTCCACTGATAATTTCTATATGGTCAAAAAATTTTTCCACTGATAATTTCTATATAATCAAAAAATTTTTCCACTAATAATTTCTATATAATGTTTTTTCACTGATAATTTTTCTACTAATGATTTCTATATAATAAATTTCTATATATTTTCTATATAATTTCTATGTATTTTTTAATTAATTAAAATTTCGTTATACACAATTTGATCGAGTATTTAAGTAAAAGGCTTTTATCATTTACCATTTATCATTTACATAAATCATATTCTGATCCCTTCAAAATAAACTAAAGTACCACTAAGCAATCAGTACTAAGTAAATGATTTTAGTTGAAATTAACAAAATGAATTTTTGAATTAAAATATGCTTAAAATTAATGTAAAAAGAGTGAACTATAAGAGTTTTAAATTGAAATTTTAATCATAGAAATGCTTGCATTTCGTAAATAAATAATTACAAATGAAATAAATTAGTTTTTGTGATTTTTGGAAAATTTACTTTTTAGTCTTTTATCGAAAAATTGAAATTCTCTTTAGCATTAAATAAATGAATGGAAATTTGAAATAAAAATTTCTTCTTATTAAAAATTCGTTATATAACTATGATATCATCATAATGATGAAATTTTGTTATACAACTATAATATTATCATAATGATGAAATTTTGCTATACAACTATGATATTATCATTATGATGAAATTTTGCTATGCCACTATGATATTATCATAGTGATGAAATTTTGCTATACAACTATGATATCATCATAATGATGAAATTTTTTTACGCAACTATAATATTATTATAATGATGGAATTTTGTTATACAACTATAATATTATCATAATGATGAAATTTTGTTATACAACTATAATATTTTCATTATGATGAAATTTTGCTATACAACTATGATATTATCATTATGATGAAATTTTGCTATGCCACTATGATATTATCATAGTGATGAAATTTTGCTATACAACTATAGTATTATTATAATGATGAAATTTTGCTATACAACTATGATATTATCATAATGATGAAATTTTGCTATACAGCTATGATATCATCATAATGATGAAATTTTTTTATGCAACTATAATATTATTATAATGATGGAATTTTGTTATACAACTATAATATTATCATTATGATGAAATTTTGCTATACAACTATGATATTATCATAGTGATGAAATTTTGTTATACAACTATGATATCATCATAATGATGAAATTTTGTTATGCAACTATAATATTATCATAATGATGAAATTTTGTTATACAACTATAATATTATCATTATGATGAAATTTTGCTATGCCACTATGATATTATCATAGTGATGAAATTTTGCTATACAACTATAATATTATTATAATGATGAAATTTTGCTATGCAACTATGATATTATCATAATGATGAAATTTTTGTTAATGCTAATTAAAGAAATTGTTCTTTTTTTCCCTCCCCCCTCTTCACAAATATATCATTACTGGTTTGTTGGTTAAATTGGCAAATATAATTCCTGAAAGGATTCAATTAATGACAGAATAAATTAGCAATTCTAATTTAAAAAATTACCATATAGCAGATTAATTTTTAAACAAAATTTTATGTTGCATTAAAAAATGAATTCATATTACAAATTCAAGATAAATGATAAATACATGTGAAAGAGATAAATGATTATGATTTATTAAATCATTCTTTACATCAATTACTTTAATATTATACTATAGCAAAATTAATTGCAATTATTTCTTTCGCACTAATTTCATCATCCTAATTTAAATTCATGTTGCAATTTCAATTACTAAAAAGCTAATAATGTATGTCGTATTCTATTTTTGAAAAGAATTAAATTTGTTCTAGCAAATTCTTTATTAAGAAAATGTTTAACTTAGAAATTCAATTTTCATTTTTGTCATTTATTATCATTTGTCGTTTCTCTTTAAACTTAAAGTGCATTTTACTACATTCCTTTTTAAATTATTATTTATCATCGAAAATTTTCAACATTATCGAATCATTTTGATTTTACCAATCTCTAAATAATTTATTGATGAAATGATAAATATGATAAAATGCTCCTAATTTTGCTTTCTTTTCCATATTTCATCATTGAAGTAAAAATTAAGACAAATTATTTGAAATTTACATCTAAATTAAAATTCGCAAATATTGATAACGGAATTAATAGGAATTGATATTTTTTAATACATCTAAAATACTTATCATTTGTTTCTATACTTCTTCATTGAAGCAAAAATTAAGATAAATTATTTGAAAATATCACCTAAATTAAAATTCGCAATATTGATAATAGAATTGATAGGAATCGATAATTTTTAATATATCTAAAATGCTTATCATTTGTTTTGATTAAGTTAATTGTTTCATTCATTAATTTAATATTAATTGTTGGAAATTTTTATTTAACAAGCTATTTTTGGCACAATAATTGTCCGATTGCCATAATTATTTTTCCTGTAATTAATCAATTTTTCGCAATTATTTTTGACTGTCAAAAAAATATAGTTAGCTGTAAAAAAAATATAAAATTTGAATAATTAAATTAGCCGTAAGTAAATATAAAATTTGATTTGCTGTAAATAAATATAAAATTTTATGTAACGGGGTTTATATTGTTGAGTTTGATTCAGAAATTGCTTTACTTTACTTCCAGGAAATATTCTAGGTGGCACCTGAGAGTATGGCTGATTATATTGTGGGAATCCTGAAATCGGAAGCATAGACG